>JBCAUI010497280.1:0-13502 GCA_038406195.1 Haplosyllis anthogorgicola | reverse complement strand
CTTAAGTTTTTCCTTTTCTTTTTTGTCTTGGGCCTTATATTTCTGTTGTGCTATTAATTTGGAGGCCTTTGCTGCATTAAGTAGTTTCTTGGAGGCATCTCCCTTGATAAAAGGTTTGTCCTTGGTTCTGGCCATGCTTCTAAAATGAGGAAAAAGTGGTTCGGTTTGATAAATTTCACTCGCTGGTTCGGTTTCACAGGTGACAGCAGTCAAATGGTCCAAATAAGTTGAATGTAGCTGGGGAAACAGACGTGTAACATGATAAATGATAGGTGTGGAAACAACAGAAACATTTAATCCAGGGAGTAGACAGAGTGTCAATATCAAAATAAACATTTGTTGGAAATTCAATGAACTGGAATTCCAAAAAGACACCACTTTGTGCTGGTTTTAAGCAAATTGCACAGTTCCAAAGAAGGTGAAAGCCTCTCAAATCAAGATTTTCCATCTATAATAGAAAGTTGGAATAATTTTGGATAGTTGTGTAATATATTTGTCCATAAATGATTTAGAATTTGTAAATACAATATATATGGGAGACGATTTAATTACAGTGGTTCGGTTTGGGGTGGTCAGCAATTTGAGTGGTTCGGTTTGGGGTAGGCAGGCCAAAACACACTTTTACAGGTTGACACTCTTGTTATTACCATATTATCACCCACAATAACAAACTTTAAAATTGAATTATATGGACAAAGTCTTGTAATTTTCTTACAAAAGGGAAGCAGTTTGGTTCTATACATTACATAGATGTAGGAACTTATCAACTTTTTGATGTCCAAATTCCTACAATGGGGAAAATTCATATTTTTCACTTTTTGGACAAACTTACCACTGATTTTCGCGGCAAAAGCGAACCAGGTGGCGTCTGGTAAATATGTATATCCACAAAATCGATGTTTCGCTTCATGTTGGTGCTTAGATAACTTCAATATGTTGAGTCCTTCATAACTTAAAAATGAATGAAAGTGAAAAACCCGATTTTCGCCGACTGGTTCGGTTTGGGGTGTTGTAGTCTAATGCCACTGGAAATCCCATTGACACATTGTTAAAAATGATTTAAAATGCCATCTTATTTTCATTGCAGTAAACAGGAATTTATTGTACCAAATATCCCTCACATCTCTCCTTGTTTCTACAAAATGGAGATCAGGAACTATACAATAAAGCATTTTGTATGTCTTCTCATCCTTATTCTCAGCAACTATCACTTTAATTTTCTACAAATTGGTCCAAAGTTTTAACATTATATCAATAAGGCTCTTGTGTCATTACGAGATTTACATCCTACACCCTGTTCCTTGCAGTTGCCGAATGACTCGATCCGAAACTGCACGAGTGAGACGTGTGGAAGGGAAAGGATTCCACACGCGGCCGGGAACCGAGAGGAGTCTCCTGAGCGTGACGAAAAAAACATCAGAAACAAGCGTGACGAGACAACCTCCTGACCGCACAGAAATCGAATGAATTCTCACTGTAACGAATGATTTAACATGACAGTTTATCTTAGTTCAATATAACTCAGGATGATACACTTTTGCGCTTTACCTTTTCCTTACAAAAAATCCAACGAACTCTTGAACTTGCCACATTTTATATACGACATTGAAAATAGTAGTACTTTTTAAAAAAGAAAATTAATAATAATATATGGCATTTTGATTTAAATTCTTGACTTCAAATATAATTTGTTTCCCCTGCCGCATGAGTACCGCAACAATTCTAAAAAAAATTGAGAGGTCTTGAAAATCAGGTCATCTTTCAGAGAGCAAAACATTTTTAAGATTCTCCTGACTTCGTCCAAATAGACGCTATGCATTGGCGGATTTAGGGGGCGCAGGAGCCCCCCCCCCCCACATCCTACGGCCAAAATTTTCTTCATTTTCATGCAGTTTTTCCCTATTTTTGGGCGAAAATAGGTGAAAATTGGGTTGGCACCCCCCCCCGTACGGGAAATCCTGGATCCGTCAATGTAGTCCTGACAATTGTTTCAAAATTATGCTGTTGGAAATAGCAAAGTTGTAATAAAATGTTTCAGCATGCAGAAATATTAATTAAAAAGGAAATTGAAAAATAACTTTTTCAAATATTTTCAAAGGAAAGCTGCTTTCTTACCAAGGATTTAAAATAGCTTTCAAACCAAAATGAAAAGAAAGTTCATTTGTAAAAAAAAAAGGCTCTCTTATTTCATGGAAATTTAATTTAGTGTTTCAAAAGACTAGACTTATGGTTCAAGATTTGTTCTTCCTGTTCAGACGAGACAAAAGTTTGGAAGACACTTGAAGTTAAGGGGGATCGCTCCTCTTAGTTGCCGTAATTGGGTCTTGCAGAGTTTGAGATATTTTACGACATTGAAAATAATTGAAAATTATTAATTTTAAAGGCAATATGATACTTTGTTGATATAATCAAACATATTTAAGGATAACAATTCCATGTGAATAGTTTTATAACAGTATTTTTACCCAAATTTTGGCCATATTTATGTCAATTTCAACATTTAAAAAAAAACAAGATCGGTGACCCATACTTTTTGTTCCCACAATTTTATCTACATATGATGGGCAATAATTGTGGATAGTTTTATAAAATTGGAATTACTCCCTCTTGTGGAAAATTACAAAAATGTGCTTTTTCCTTAGTATTTCTAATATAACAAGGGGAATTATGTGTAGTTATTTCAAAAATATGGTCCGTGACCCAAGTTGAAAATATATCCATTTAGTTACATTTATGATGTAGATTAAAAACTAAAAGTATTTTAGAGATGGTATTACTTTGACCTAAGAGGAGCAATCCACCTTAACTCCCAAGCCAGGCCTCCACTGAAAGTTCCCTTGTGCATTCAACCGTGACGCTTGATTGCCTTTAAATTCTGCTTAAAGTTTTACTCCCTGGGATAAAAAGTGCTCCATTAACTTTAAGTTTTGCTTGTTTTGCATGTGATCAGTCCTAGGCCACAGACTGCTCCAGGCAGATTTCATCCATGGATGAAATCTAGGGTGCAGACTCGAGAATGATGCAGATTTGAAACTGTTACAACGTATTTGTTTTTATGGCATGCAAAGACGAAATTGCCAATTGGTTCGGTTTTGATTTTCCAGTCACTAAGGACTCGGGGGGGAGGAAATTGAGCCCCTGGAAACTAGCTAATGGTTGTGTCCTTTCGACCTAGGTCTGGCGACTAGCCATCCTTAATTATCACAATCAGTGTAAACGTTTTGATTTGACTGATGCACCAGCAATTTCCCGTTTGGTGTAAGAAAATGCCGTCCAACAGCTTGCAAGATGGCAGCAGTTTCTCAGACGTTGACAAAAGTCGATAACACTGAACTCTAAACGCATTGGCTGATCCAGGGGGCAGGAGCCTCTCCTACGGCAGAAATTTCTTTCATTTTCATGCAGTTTTTTCCCCGAATTTTGGGCGAAAATAGGTGAAAATTAGGTTAGCGCCGCCCTATGGGCCGGGTGCCCCCCCCCCGTACGGAAACTCCTGGATCCGCCACTGAAACGGTTTGACTTACTATAAATATTGGGCATGCTTGCTGCTGCGTGACGATGAGCAGACTTGAAGTTTCGCTCGGAGTTTGTTCTGAGTCTGGATTGAACACGACGCAGACGGCTCGACTCCTTCATAGACAGACTGTGCTTCACTTTCACGCTCGCCTTGGATTTGAAGGACCCATTTGGTGTTCTCCTGAAATAATGTGTGAATTGTGTTAGACAAACATATAAAGCACTCTGGTATTGAAGACGTATGTATTCTAACATTAGTCTAAAGGGGATATGCAGTACCTCACAGATACATTGATTTACTGTGCACTTCACTTAATTCAAACACTGATAAAATGTTTTTGGTCAACTTGAATCTTTTGAAATATCCCATAGAAAACACATATTCTGTTTAAATTTGACAGGGTAACTCGATCTTTGCTTATCTATTTTTGAGTTTACCTTGAGGTAGAGTGAAGTGGAGCGAACTGCATACCAATCCAATCCACGAATAAAGGTACTTCATGGAGTCTTACCAAGGTGTAACATTGGTAGGACTATATGTGTGTTTGCATGTATGCGTGTGTATTTGTCTTTACATACCTTCCTTTATCGTTTAATCTCTGCATCATCGACTCGAACAGCTCGGCTATTTTAGAGTTGTCCTTCTGCATCTGTTCAGCCAGAGTCATTGCCGTAGGTCGCTTAGGAGCAACCGCTAGGTGAGAGTTGATCACGGTTCCCTGGAAATCAGAGATCAATGTAAAATGCAAAATAAATAAGTAAAGGAAAAGAATGGAAAACACTATGCAAAAGTGTAACGTGTATGGCGTATTCTAGTCCTTTGTTTCTTGTGATTTCTGTGAATGAATCAAGAATACAGGAATATGTGTATGGGGAGAGGCACCTGACATACTTTTTAAATGTGTTTTAACAGGGGTAGGTGAGGGAGTTTTCTTTCACTTCCACCCCTGTCGGGCTCCGTTCAGCTACTGGAACGAAAAATTAAAACCCAGAACGTAAATTAGACTTACGAATTCATCGTGCTCCATGTAGATGTACTCCGGATCAATGCTCGTGGTGAGTCCAAGTTTGTACAGGTTGCCCAGGGATCTGGAGAGGGAAGCCGTCATCACTACGGTTTCCTGTGGACTCAGTGCTCCAACCGTCTCCAGGTACTTACTCAGCTTAACGCTCGCTGAAAGACAGAGGTGCGTTTAACAGCACAAAGATCTATCGCTTGCACACTTGTTCTTTCGTGAACTATGATTCCAAGAGCCACTTTTGACATGCACCTACTTTCTGCTGAATACTACACTGTATATGGGTGTTAGCTACCAGCCAGGCACACTTCTCACATAGATCTAATTCTTCCAACATTGTTGCGCCAACACCGGGTCGCGAACCACCGATCTGTCGGTAAACTCAAGTTCGGGTAACTCAAGTGTAAGGAGAAGTGGTACAAACGTGTCAGGAATTACGAACATTTCGTGTAATAGACTAAAGGTAATGAAATCTTAAAACTGGATTTGTACTCCTGTTTTGTACAACTTTGAATTTATTGCAACAAAACTTATACACTTACTGTTTCTCGCTGAAGTCCAGCTCCTGCTGTTGGTTGATACATTTTGACTAACTCCAGGTACATTGTAAGAAGAACTGAAATACAGGTCAAGTTTAATACAACATCAGCGCATTTAGGTTACTTCCATATTAATAAATATTGAAGGCGTTACATGATATTATTACGTTGAAGGGAAGAGTCGAATCTGTTCCATGGAACGTGTCATTCTGTCGGTTTTGTTACAAGCCAATCCCCATGACCCTGACACACTTTAAAACAATTGAAATAACTTTTGTAGAACTTAGCTCAGGAAAATGCGATAAATTCGGCCAAGTCATATCGGGAATATCGTATTAACAGTTAATGACAATATTGGAAGTATATATTTGGATTAACACAGGCAAGAACGTTTGTCTACACGACCAGTCAACACAAGACAATAGACCTTCCAGCAGACACTTTTAATACGATTTCCTTAATCCGTTGGAAACAAGTGAATCCTACGCTGTGCTATTGACACAAATACAAACACAGCAAGAATTTCCGACTTTAAAAGGATTTCGTGCTCTGTACCTCTTAGGCGCGGTAGCCACGACTACAATGGGGTTGATTATCGTGTGAATAGACGTGGTCAGCAGCGTCACCCATCGTACGGCGTCGCCGGATAGTAACGTCACACTCCTAATGTGCGATATCAAAACATGGGCGCCTGTGAAATGAGAAAGATACAAAATGTTTTGCTGAAGAAAATACTGGACCATACTTCGTATGCGAGGAAGATTCTGTAGCAGTGCTTTGCCAAGAGTACCTACTGTATGCACCTCAGCAGACATAGGGTATATAACATTTGCCACGTGGTTAACACGGGGCATAACCCAAATATAATTTGCTGTGGATTAGCGCTATTACTGCCGAGACGTGAACCAAACGATAAAAACATTTATCATCGCATTTTGAGACAAACGTTTTGCAAAATTTTTTTTTGTTTTTTTTTGTGGAATGGTACTATATTGGGCTTTAACGCCGGGAAAATGCAAAACATCATATTTTTCCGTGTCAGTTGTCTGACTACACTTTTTACAGTTCAGTTTTGTTTCATACGTGTAACTGATATCTAAGCATTTCAGAACAGTTTTTAGTGTGGATCATTTTCAGGTAGTACACACCCAAAAGAATGCTCGGAGTCCAGCAGATGAAATCCACCAGACACAGTATCGCTGTTTGTGCCAGGAACAGTTGTTCTTTGTGCTCACTGTCCGTCAGCTGTCCAAACGAGGAGTGCTTCTTTAAGACGATAGTTGTTATTACCATTACAATGCAAGCTACAAGAAAAAGAAATGAAACATTCCATTTTTTGTCATTTACATCTCAGTAATATAACAATGTCACAAAAATATCAAAACCGTGCGTGAATTTCTTTTATTCACAAAGTGAATAGAAATTTATTCCATGTTGAGGGACCAATTCTTTAAATAATTAAAGGAAGGAAATCGTCTTTTTATTATGAAGAGCTATTGTTTCAATATTGTGAAAGCTGCGACGTTTGCTTTTGGAAGAATTTAATTCTGTGTTATGAATATGTTTAATTTTGAAGCAGATAGTGAAACAATAGAATCTCATGTCACCCAAATCTTTGTAACATTTTACATCAATTAACATTAAAAATATACCTAAATAAATCAGTCCATTGAATCCAATATGGAGTCCGAACGAGTATTCCCATCCTGCAGTCCGGTTATGAAGACTCTCAATATGGCTGCACAGTTCTCCCGGAATCTCCTCAAAATCCACTTCATTTTGAAAATACGACAGAGGAACAAACTGCACGACAGTGACAAGTACACTCAGAAACCAAACCAAAATACCGAATCCCAGTAATTTCGTAACGCCAAGGCCGTTCACCGTTGAGTTATCTCGGACTGATTTGATCATATCCCAACATTTTAAAAACAGAAATCCTAACTTTGCCTCGTATGCAAAGTTCTGTATGAAAGTGGCTATTTTACATAGATTGTTGTTCTGCAGTTTTAGATGCGCAGTTTTGTTGTTTCTGGCTATGTCATTGATTGCATTGATGCTTAGGATTAAGAGAAATGTTGATGCGAAGATGTTTGTCACGGTTAAATTGATGGTGAAAAACGTATTTGTCCGGTTCCATTTTCGTAAACACAACTTCCTGATCAGAACTCCGAAGTTCAGGCAAAACCCAGTGAAGCAAATTGATATCAAAACGCACTTGTAAATTATATCGTCCATTTGGTGACTTCTTTCTTCTCTAGCCTTGTCTTCTGCGTTGCCAATTTTCAAATTAAAACTTAGTGGTTTTTGCGTTGTTTAAATGAATTCACATCATGAGTAATTTCAAGTAAAACTAACATAATTTTACGCAGTGTTTTTGTCTTAACGCCCAAAATATAACAGTTGTAGCAAACGTGTTTTCAAATCACGGGTTTCTAAGCTAACCTAAAACAAAAACATTTTCAAATTTAAAGGCGCACCGACCAAATACTTGTTGTTTAAGTGTCCTTTGTATTAAATCCTTGTTACCAAAGCTGGTTTCTTAATGACCTTGGTGGACATGGTGACGTTTTAGGACGTGTCTATGACAGCTTCTTACAGTAACTCCTACATGTATGAACAGCAACTAGAATATCAAGTTGCGTCCATCGTTTAAATTTCAGTCAACGTCGTGAATTCTGCGGCGTAAGAAATATGACTTTGCAGCTCAGGTAAGGTGCACTCACTTAGATAGTCATGAATGCTCGTGAAATCTCTGTGTTTTTTTCCAGAAATTGCAAACAATGGACTTGCGGCGCTGCAAAAATTTGTCTCAGTACGCTAGAATATTGGGTTAAATGAAGTAACGCTTATGTTTGGAACAGTATGCCACAACTCAAGGTGTGTTCGTCTTCACACAAATAGCAATTCCACTTAAAAGTTAGATTTATCAAAATTTTCCTTGTTGAAATTTTTTCTGTGTCCTCAAAAGCACAAAGCAAATTTTACTGTGTGTGTGTGTGGTTTTTCCCCCAATGCTGCTCTAATGTATAATGAAATGCAATGTTGGGCTTAAAAAAGTCAGTAAAACCACAAGCAGTAATCAATTGTTCACACCACTATTGTGATGTCCTGGAAATGTTAAAATTTACATTTATTTTTAAAAACATCGGTATTCAGATAAATTTATAAGGTTGTCGAATTGTACGCTCATATCACGATTTAGAAGATAGATATAAACGGTTACCATGGAAACGTGAACATTTAGAATATGGTAAGATGGATCTTATTACAGAAGTTTTTATAGTAACTTAATATTTTTATTGCTAATGTTAGAATTGCCTGATAAATTCTGCATTTTAAACTTTAAATTTTAAGCAACGAATTTAGATGAAAATTAGGGTGTGGGAACTTTCTAGAAAGGGGGCGTCCGTTAATCTCTTAAAATCCTCATGAACTTTCAGCCTTCAAATATAGCAGTCTAAAGGTTGTGCGTGTACAGTTCAGCTATATGAATTAAAACTTGGTTTTTCATTTTTAACATTTTACACTAGAACAGTATGACAATTTACTTTACAGCAAAGTGCAAACCAGTATCATGTTTACACTTAAGTGGAAATCAAATAGTAATGATAATCATTTCCATTTCAAAGTTCAAAAACAAAGTTGCTAATGGGTGATTTACACAATGTCTGTTTGCATCTGTTTAAGAGCATAGCCCCTTGGACAATGTCATGTGACTTTTCAGGTCAGTTAAATCATACGCACATTACTAATGTAATGGGCCTATGGTTAAATTAACATCTTAATTAAATTTAGGGGACATTTTGATGTTTGGCTGAGGCCTTTTTAAGCTAATTGCAACATATAAATCAGATGAAACATATAAATCATATAAAACAGATGATCTTAAGACTTAAATACTAAAATTAAATATGGTTATCCAGAAATAAGAACATTAAATATACAGACAAATGTACACACAGAAAGTGATGAAAATTGAACAACAAAGAAAAAATCTTTCCCTTGTTATCTATCTATCTTTGACTTTCAAAAATAAAGTTACGTATAAATCTCCAATCTAGCAGTTCGCTTGTTCGCAACTTTCTTGCAACTTTATATTTGGACAACTTACACAGTCGCTATATGTAAAGAATAGTGATTAATAGTTGATCATGCAAGGACCACCATCTGCAAATGATTAGTAAACTCTCAACCATGAAGTCATTCAACTTTATTGTAATTTTAAAATTGGTCTAGTGTCTGCTACATATGAGTAACATGGGACGAATTTATCTCAAATACAACACCAGTTATGCAGAAATCACCTACAATTCAACTATATGAATTAACACTTCGTTTCTTGTAAATATAAAATCAGGAACAGCACTTATTTCACCGAAAATGCCTTCCACCTAATTTGCATCATTTAGCTTACTCATACATGTATTCATTCAGACAATTGAGTTGTTTACTAACATTTTTCTTGTTAAATTCCTATCATAATCAAAGACAAAAAGTTTCAACTGATGTCCTATCAGAACCTAAACCTTAAGGCTTTAACCTTTATCCTAAGAAAGGTAAAACACTTTTTAGGGCTGTGACAGGAACGATATACCTAGACCTGAGTGTCGTCGCAGGGGATGCAGATTTAAGACGGTATCACTAAATCAACTATGTACAGTCAGCAATGAAGAGCAAAATCTTTACACCGTGTTTAAAGTTGGTGTTCCACCATAAGTACTCAGAATTTTAAGAAAGAAAGAAAAATAAAACCCCTTTCCAAGTGGTAGATAAATGATTTGTGCATTGTGTTTGACACATTTTACATCACGTTGTCAATGTATTCGATCAAATGCCACTTTTCAGCTCTCTTTAAGCTATAAAAAGGATAGCCTGTGCAAATCATTCCCTTGGTGACTTTCCTGGAGTGAAGACCTCTGTATGCGCATTTAATGTACAAAAGCCCTTGCCGTTCCTCTGACTTCTGGCTCAAGACTGAAGAATAAAACGCCCTTCTCCCCTTATATAGGGACCCATCATGCTTAGAACCAACGCTTTAACTTTTCCATACATCTTCTACAAACATGGTATTTAACCGGTCTAGGGTGACACATTGCTTGGAGTCCGAGTCTTTACAGTGGTACTTCCCTTGGCATGGTATATTCTCTGCAACAGTAAAAATGAAAGGAATTATTTGAAAGTGCTTAAATGTTGAGGCCAAGTGATTTTACGTCTAATTATGTCAAACAGAGTCATACACCAAAAAAATCATGTGGTATGTAATTCTTATGTTGCGCGTCAGTTCTTTTTATGAGCTGCAGTGGCCGAATGGCGAGCAAGAACCACTTGGAAGCAAGTGATCCGAGTTCAACTCCCAGTGCTGTTAGTGGAGACATTGGGCAGTGGCTCAGTAATTCACAGCCACACTAGACCAAGGTGTAAAATTGGTACCAATCCACCAGTCCTATGTGGGACAGCAGCAGCAACACCAGATCACATCACAACGAGGTTGATGGCTCATTTAAGAGACAGCTCACATCAAGGTTGGGTGAGTTCTCAGGAGGGTTCAAGACTGAGAAGTAATCTGCAGTCGATGTATATACACTGTGTATTAGACCAGCAGTATATTCAAGAGTAAATTAACTTTATGTGACATACTAAAGTTTCCATCTTTTGAGCAAATAGAATCTAAAAATTGGACTTACATATTGCAGTTATTTCCTGGACATGAATTACCTCTGACCAAATATACTCTGCGAAACAAACTGACCGTGACAGTTCCTTTCGTCCTCTCCCTTCGGACAGTGTAGCAGCCCGTCACAGACGTCTCTCTCGTGGACGCAGTGGCTCATGTTCTGTAACGTTAATTTCCCATAGGACACCACTGAGCCTCGGAATCTTCCGTCGTTAAAACAAAACAAGACCATTTAGATGCAAAATACTCATCAGCCCAAACAGCTGTTTGGGCTTTGCCACACAGCTGGGTCTTTCCACACTGAAGGGAACATTATTTCAGGTGCCAAATTAATTATTATATCAAGCGCTAGCTAATCACCAGACGGTTTTTCAGCCTTATGTCAGTGAGTAAAGCCAAATAATTCTCAAGCTGTAGCTTTCTACTGAAATTTTACTTAACTTTATGCAGGCAGGCCGAGAACATCTCCCTTGACCAAGCTCTTTGGAAGTGTATAAAGTCAAAAGAATCGAAGGCTAAACTGCCTGCTGCACAATAGTCATTAAAATGCCATAACATAAAAGAATGCATGAAAAAAGCCAAAAGTTTGACCTAAATGACCTTGACTTTTTTTTTGACTTGACCTTTTGTACTGCTCACGAACATTGCAACATATGATAATAGCACATACCAGTCAAAACTTTATTTAAATTTTTATTGCTTTGACCTTGAACCTGACCCAATGACCTTGGCACTCAAACTTGGACAGATAGACACAGACAATAAGTAAGAAGAGACAGACAGACAGATACGATTGAAAGACATTATAATATTTTCCCGCATACACGGGCGGTAACAAATTAACTTAGTCCACAACGAGGGATTCCGAAGAAACCTAAATCGAAAGCCACTTTTTTGCGCATTACTCAGGAAGTCAACAGATTGTTGTTCACTTACCTACACAGAGATGTTTTCGTTTGTAACCCACCACAAAGTGCTTACACTCATACGGACCGAGTTCCCTCGGCTCCTTTACTGGTTTGACTAAAACAGTAGAAACGGTAAAATATAAACCGTTTAATATCTGGAGAAATATCTTTTGGTACTGTAAATTAAGATAAAGGTGAATTATGAAATCATTATTCAGGTATTCATATTCATAAAATTAAGTGGTAAGTGATGCCAGCTGCCCGCTGACACCCATATGCAATGTGCGTTCGTATTAAGTGAAAACAGGTGCTAAGTCTAGATGGACAAGTACAAGGCGTGGGAGATAGAGATTTCACAAATGTAGCTTCGAATGTCATTGTGCCCTGATTGCCCAAAATAAAATAGTTAACATTTGTCCTAAATAACTAAAGGACTGTGAAAAATGCCAACCAAAATGTGGGAGAATGATAAATTATTCTAACCTGGATTTTTAGTTACTTTATCCACGAAGTCCATACAGTAAGGTTCCGTCTGATTGAGTGCAGATTTTGGAATACAGGAGAAGCGTTTGTAAATTGTCTGACAATAAAAGTTGTGGTCCAAAGTTGTATTACCCGTCCAATCACTCTCTGGTTTGTGTACCATCCCTGGGATGTCATTGCAGTTTGCAGGGCCTGAATTCATGAAAATTATGAATGGACCTAAGTTTCACGAAAGGTATACACTTGCATACACTTGTACCTTCTAAGTCTCCTAGCTTGGACAGTACACAGATTTCGTATCATTTTGGAAACGAAGAGAACAAAGGAGAGAACGAAATAATTTCACGCTGTGCATTTGATGCACTATTGTAAACTTCTGATACGAATTCCGTGTACTGGACCAGTAGAGGATCGGGGTAGGCCTTAGATTTACGTTAAATTAATACGGCTGCCATCATTCCAAATCCACTACTGTGGACAATACCATGCTTACACACAGGTATGAGTATACTAAACTTAATGGTTCGAAGTGGTTAAAATAAAAGTAGAGATTTTTGCTACAATTTTCAACTCCATTTGTGAATAAAGTCAAGGCCACAATGTGGAAGTTTCGACATTGCATTGAGACATGTACGTTATTAGTGTCTTCAGTAATTGAGTTCAATCACTGTTTTTCTCATAGTTCAAGATACAGAAATATTTGCAAAAGCCCTTCTAAAATAATCATTTTAATGGAAAGAAAACAAATTGGCCCTTGAGGGGATTGGATTCTGGATCCGACAAGGCAACTGACAGTTATCACCACTGGGGGATCCAGAATTTCTCGTAGGGGGAGGAGGCGCTAACCTTGGGGTGCCCCGATTTTCTCCACTTTTTGCTGTAAAATCGCCAATCCGCCAATGATCGCAACTCGAGATTTTCCCTTTCGTACAGGATGTTCACAACATTCAAAGCGCGTTTTCATAACCCTAAACAAGACAACACTTAAATTTTAAGGCATCCAATTCCAAGAAAACGACTCGGTTACAATATGCGTTATTTTGGTTTATTTTGTACAGTGAAACCTGTCATTTACGACTACCCTATCAGACCAATTTTCATAGTCGGTAATAAATCAACATCATAAACACATTGATACTGCCTTCTATTTACGAACACCTCCTTAGGAGATGCTGACTCCTGCTGTTAATGATTAATAGACCTCAATGTACTGGCAAAAATATAAACACAGTGCTGGAAATGATTGCATGACCTGGTCACTGTTACAATCAATCAGGTGTGAAGTGTGAGGAACTGGGGCATGAAACAATGCAATGCATGCTGCATGTCAATTTAGCATGGTACAGTGTTTACATCATGA
>JBCAUI010497169.1:0-13504 GCA_038406195.1 Haplosyllis anthogorgicola | reverse complement strand
TGTTTTCTTGTTATAACATTACACAAGGACTAGGACAGAACATTTATGGATTAACACCATGTCCATAAATAACAGTAATGACATTGACTATGACAGCTCTGTCAAAATAACTGTTTGAATTATCCCTGTCAGGCATCGCTTTAGAGACCGTTTTGGGAGCATTTACAGTCGAAATTCAGCTTTAATTTCGTGATTAGGCGTCTGACGCTCTACTGGCTGAGATATACTGATAAGGAGTCTTAATACCTTACTGACGAAGTTATCATGATTGGGCGTCTGACGCTCCACTGACTGAGCTATCCTGATTATGAGTCTGACGCTTTACTGACAGAACTATCCTGGTTAGGAGTCTGACCCTCCACTAACTGAGCTATCCTGGTTAGGAGTCTGACTCTCTACTAGATGAGGTATCCAGGCACATAAGGTGTATCTCAATCGGACCAAGACTAAATCGGACTCTCTAGGTAACATCTGTAAATATGTTAGATTTGAAATAGATGGGTGTGGACCTGTAATCCCATACTTGGTATGCTGCGTCACATCCCCGTCCCATTGACTCGACACCCTCGGACCTCGTGGATTGGTCCGACCAGCCGACGGTAATAGTCGTATTGTCCATAACAGCGAATAAACGTGATCCTCACAGCCGTAACATCTCCATACATCACTACAGCACGGGCTCCGGGGGAAGCAACGGCCAGGGACGTCGTACAAGATGCCGATGACTGCCCGTAAGTGACCAAGCACTCCAGCGACAGACCCACCCTGGCTTGAAACACATTGGCAGAGTCACCTCAAGTCCGAAATAGGTACAAGTGGCAACCCTCCCCAAATGGACTTTGATCCACCAAAACGTAAACAAAATCAAACAATAGATGCCGGGTACATCTAATTTAGATTGCATTCAGGGGTTGAGATTAGTCCACCTTCAACACTTGTGAACTCTCAGAGGTTCGCCATGAATTGACATGGATGACCTTTGCAATAATCATAACCTTTACCACCACCTTTTTATGCATCCAGTCTAGAGACTGACGCAGTGGTCCTTTTGATTAACACCTTTTGCAGGGGCCATGTAACTGTGCAGAAGATATTTGTGCATTATCAAAAGTTGTTGGTCTGCAAAGGATCGTTTCTGGATGGTGTACATATTTTATTTACACAATGCTGCAGCGAAAATACTTGATTTGTGTTTTCAGATGCAATTGCAATGGCCTTCTCAAATGCACTTGTATTTTCAGATAATCCATTAGTCCACAAGTACGGACAAGTCAAGTTTCTAATATCGCTAGTCGGATGGACTTCGAAAGAACAAACTATTTATCATTCATTTTTCACATGAATTTTGTTCGGACCTGTTGGACTTAACACAGACAAGTTATTGTAGTCTGGATGAAACAGTGGTTTTTGACGCTTCAATTAGGGTGCCCCAATTAGGCTAAATATGGTATTTGTGAGAGTGTTCTCGAACTTAAATAGAAGGAAAACAAACGCAGGGGAAGCGTATCAACATTTAGCTGCCTTTTCAGGCACCAGTTATGTGAAAAAAAAAGGCTCAATCAAGAGGTCGGCAAAGGGCGGTCCAAAAATTAAACAGTTCAGGTAGGGCGATGACCTAGCACTCGGTGGGTTCGTTTTACCCGTTGCAGACCAAAGGAACTCGCGGGCGCGTCGAGCCTCCTCCCTCCCTCGCCACGGGATGGTTCATGGGTTTGTACTGGAGCACACCTGCAGAGTGGCACATTCAACAGCGTTACTGCCGACAAAAAACCCGAGTTACGACCGACAGAAAAAAAACTACAAAAAACTTTGGTAATAGCAGATAAGCCGTGAAGTTAAGTTACACGTTTTCTTCGTCCAAATACGTGATCAAAGTTTGGTCAGTTTTACTTGTAATGCCTAACTACTCAATTACGTCAAAAGATATCGGCAGATTCTACGTCAGAGGAAAACGTACCGTCCAGAGATATGAATCTGACGATTTCACTACACATTTTAAGTTACGCTTCACAAAAAAAAGAAAAGAAAGTGGTGCCCCCGTTTTGTACTTGTGGCCGATAGAGCCATCTTTTAAAACCAGTGATTTCCTGTGTTCGGAGCGGGCTTAGCCTGAGAATACAGAAACAATATGTTCTTCCGCGTTGATGTGCTGAAGCGAAAGAACATAAAAGGAAATAACATTAAACTGCTTTGCAGAAGTGAACACTGTTAATCGCCTCAGGTGCGATGTTGGGCCTGCGGACGGTCGCTGTGCAAATTCAATAGATGATGACAATAGTAGACAATTGGCCCAAAACGTGTAACTTGATGTCGCTAAAAAAAAGCCGTACTTTTATTCGGTTATAAATCGAGCGGGGCTGTGTTAGATTAGAAGGAACGAGGTTTCTGTGCGCCTGGCCTTAATGAACGGGAACCGAATGTCTTCACAGAACTTGCAGAACTTTTGGTTTATGAGCTTGAGGGCCGAGTTCCACTTGATAAATATAGTGATTCAGGCAATAAAACAAGCATCACCGGAGAGGTTGATGCCCCATTGGTGGAAGCACCAAGTATTTTCTAAGATTTTCAATGGATTTAGAGCTTAAATATTGATGGTACAGTGAAGATTTTGTACAACTATTAAGTGTCGCAAACAACAGGTGATGTTCCACTTGGGGTCTTCTAGAATTGTGGCTTTGGCTCTTTAACATCTGTTGACAAATGACAGATGGTCTTAAAACTCAGTGGTCCTAAAATAGCGGTTTTGCAATTGCAATTGGTCAAATTAGAATGGTCGGATACAGATTCCGATGGATCGAACTGATAACGTGAAACAAACGATTCCATAAAAGGTGGTAGCGTTCGTTATTTTTATTTCTTTCCTTAAATCTGCACATTCATCTTTTGAATAGCACCTTTTCCTGTCGAATGAAATTGATAGTAAGGTATCCTTCAAAATAGTAGAATCAAGAGACAAAACGAAAACGGTATTTTCTTTTGACAGGCGGCAATTGCACGGTATCAAAGTTATGAGTGTCCATCAGTCTGGTCGTATTGATGCCGGGTGGGAAGCAATTATACCCGGGGCCCCGAGGGTCCCATCCCCGGCCACAGGCCCTCCCTATCCCCGGGCAAAGAGGCCCACCTGCCCCAGCTAGAGCCTCCCCCTCCGCGGGCAGGGACTCGCCTGTAAATTAAGAGAAATGGTCCCGATTAGACGGGTGGTCTGTGGTAGGAAAGTTGGGCCATAGAAATAGTGATGTATCCTGGATGTTAGGTAAGGATGTAACGGGACAAAAAGGTAACCCGAGTGGGTATCCACATATCTAGGTGCTCGTATGCTGAAAAGATTGTCAGTTGGTAGAGCGTCAGATTCCTAATCGAGTGGTCATCGTTTTTTCCCAGTCACTCCAAACACATGCTTTTTGGTGCGTTTTCGCTTTCTCTGACAATCGGATGATTATGGATCCGTATTTCAATCCCAATGCCATGTGGTGACGGTGTAAAGGCCTCTGCGAGTAGTCGGACAAAATGTTCCCTGGTAGTTACAATAGCAGAATCATTGGTTAGTGTGTAATTTTCTCAACTGTTTCCAGAGATCGTCAAACGAAAAGGCATCGTTCATTGTAGTGTTGTTTCAATGTGTTTCAATGTGCGTCCAGCCAGAGTTTGACTTAAGAGACACTCTTGTATTGTCCCAAGATTAGCCCCAGCGCAGCTGGTACCCAAATTCAGACTACATGGGTGAATGTCGGGCGGAGTCTACTTCAGGGTTGGGCTGTGGTGATACTCAAACTCGCATCCTTCGGATTGGCGGCCTCACGCCATTAACCGCTTTACCACCTTGGGAAATGCTGATATCATCACAAAAACTCGTTGCATCCCCACTCTCTCGGACCTCACGATAGTATAAGAGCCTTTTAGAGAGAGAATGAGAGTGAATGATCAGCTAAAACGAGCAAAGTTTTAGATGGACTGGCTCAATTATTTATTTACAGCTAGTTTTATTCAAGGTCAAGGTCTACAGCCCATGGGTTGTAAAAAAGAAGTTGTAACTGATTTGCTTTAAAAAAAAGAAGAAGCAAAGTTCGAAAAATTGGTGCAAGAGTATGTATGTGTAGACATGTTCAATACGTAAATGAATCTCATAATTATGAATTTAAATTCTATTTGACAAAGTAATGAGAAAATTGTTTAATCATAATTTAGCTCATTACCATTGCAAAATGGGAGAAAAGAGATTCATGTTATTCCAGGGGTTTGTATCTTTACTAGAGATGTGTCTTCAATTGAACCGTCGATGAATGGAATAGTACGACAAATCACGATAATCGATGATCGCGACAATCGACTCGCTCAGCGAATAGTCCTGTGCAAATTCTGTGCGGTAAGGCTTTTTGTCTGTCGAACGACAGAGTATGTGATCCCCGGCCTGAAAAACGCAGATTCTGAAAACGACGATAACCATCAAAATAGAAATCGTGAACGCCGAAACGAAACGAAAATACAGACGATAACCATCAAAATAGAAATCGTGAATGCCGAAACAAAACGAAAATACAGACGATAACCATCAAAATAGAAATCGTGAATGCCGAAACGAAACGAAAATACCGTTTGACAGACTTGTAGTTGAACAACTACTTTTCATTTATTTGATTGTTTGGATTACATTTTCCGCCGCACTTTGAAATCGGGATTTCAAAAAACCAAACCTCATTTGGCAGCTGAAATATGTTACGCATGGCAAAATATGGTCGCCTTGGACACAAACCATTGAAAGTCAATCAAGCAAAATAAAAATTTTACTTACATTTACGAATAGTTAGGCTCTTTAGGGGCAAAGTTTAATTTTAAATTTTTCCCTGATCGCCACACTTTGAAAATCCTGCCAGTGCAATGTAATCCAAATACTTAAAAAACAAAAGCCTAAAAGAAAAAAAACGCCAATGTATTAGGGCTGCAGCTATAACCCGCGCCAGTTACCTATACCTACTGGACAAGACCGAATAAATAGAGTGGTTGAGCAGCAACCACTTGGAGAGTAAAGCCATAGAGCATACAGTGCACGCAGCGATAGTTAAACGGTAAATGGACCTAAAGGTAACTAACGCTTACACAAGTAACAGGCCCCTGTCTTCTTTTATCACAGCTGAAATGAGAACGTAGAATGTAAAATAACTTTTGAACCCGATAGAATTTGGTAACTTCGCATGGTGAAACATTTTGAGTTAAAAATATCATTGGTGTCTTTTTTGACAGATATGAGATAAAAAAAACTTATTTATGTTGTTTGACCTCTGTCTAGTAAATGATTTTCATTACTCTATTCACACGCAAACGCTTTCATTATAGTTAATCTTAATAAGGCGGATTTTGTCACTATTGTCACTGCGGCAGCTGCTTCGGGCGATAATAAGGGTTTTACAATAAAGAGTAATCAGTGATAAATTACGGTACTTCTGTACAGGCTGGGACACGTAAATGCACGCACTTACGCACACCTGCAAGTGCAGTTCAGGAACCCTTTTATACTCAGGTTGATGTTGTTTGAACAGACGGACAGATGGACACACACACGCATGCACGCACGAACATACATTCCGAGTTCAGAAGGCAATCGTGTCATTTACACAGACAGGCACACATGCACGCGCAGGCACAGACGCACACAAAACGTTTTAGAACAAAATGAAATGGTGGCGTAAGTTGAGCGCTGAATTCTGTAGTGTCCTTTACTGAGTTTTCTGTGAGTACGATTTTGGCGGGTATTTGTATTCTCTGACGGCAGATAGAGGTGTGTTGGTCACAACCCATGACAGCCGACTAGTTATTTATTAGCGAGGTTAAGTTACACGTTTTACGTAATCATGTTCGTGTGAAAAATCTGGAAATCACCAGACTCTGCGCCCCGTTCTTAAGACGGTTATTTGTGTTCGCTTGGCGGCTGATAAAGGTGTGTTGGTCACAATGTCTGACGGGGGACAAGCTATTTATTTCCCGTCCACGAGGCAGTCACCGGACACTGGACCCGTCTTAGACGAACTGTATTCTTGCCAGCATCATGCAAACTATAGTACTTTCACTTTGGAAATTTAGGCCCTTTTAAAATCATTTGGATTACATTCCAATGAAAATAGTTTGATTCACCTGCTATCTGATTTTATTAAATGCCAAAGTGAGGCTGGAAATGCAAATTCAAACAATAAAAACAGAAAAAAAGCAACCCAACAGATCGTAACGTGTGTCCAAGTTCGTGTCTTTTATTGTTCACCATCAAATTAAAAACAAGAATGCCTTTCAGTCGAAGAGCTAATCACCCACTACACAAATAGTCATTAAAATGCCTTAAAAATTAAAACATTGAAGAATTCATGAAAAATGACAAATTCACCTTCAAATGACATTGACTTTCAAATGACCGTAACCTTGTATATATTGCTCACAGGTATTAGAACATATGATATTAACAGATAACTGTCAAAATATGTCAAAATATGACCTTGAACTTAACTCAATGACCTTGGTACTCAAATTTGACCTAGATATTTTAAACATGTACCTCCATGCTAAAAATGAAGTGTCATGGTCAAGCGGTTCAAAAGTTATAGCCTAGACAGACACACAGACACGACTTAAAACATAACCTTCCTGCATACGCGGGCGGTAAAAATAGCTTGACTGTATTTACAAGACCCAAGTTCATCCACTATTTTCTCGATCGGCGCTGTTTGGAAATCTTTGGGATACAGTTCAATCCAAATAATACAGCTTGCACCAAAACCTAGTGTGTGCTTATGCTGGTGTCGCAATAACCTATTGTCTTGATCCAGTCAACACGATGCTTATCAACGCAGTCTTTCTACAGTCAGCAAATTAACCATGCACTGACCCTCTAATAGCAAAAACTGCCTCGGTTTAACTTAAGCAGAGACCTTGGACCACGACTTCGCCCCAACCGGTCAAAAATCTTTGGTTTAAGTTCATTAAGCTAGGTATGAATTGGAATTCGGTGGAGATAATGAACTTTTTACGGAAAATAGAGGAAGAGTAGGAATGCGGTAGAGACAGCTGACAGGTGCATTTACACAACACGTTATTACGACTCGTTATTACGTCTCTGTCCGTAACACAATTAGTCGTATTTCCTCATCATAACCGGCTGATTGAAAACAAACACGTTTAAAGCGAGTAACCGCGTAGCGGGGGAAATTATCCATTATCTGCCGGTATTGGGTTTCCTCTAATTATGGCACTGGGTGCCAAGAATAGTTTTATCAGGGGGTGTCATAGTAGCAAATTCAGGATAGAGTATCATTCCTCTGCTTAGTCCAAATTTCCCATCGTTTTTTACGTACACTCGTATAATTAACTTTTAAAGATTTCTTCACAGCCACACAAATATGGAGAAAACGTGCTTGTACGGATGTCACTAAGTAATACTTTCGGATAAAAGTAGAGCTCGGGCCGAATCGAAATTTCTGTAACCGGTTTTCGGTTTACATATTTCAAACGATATTTGGTTTTATTTGGTTCCATATTTACATGAGAAAATCAGACATTTTCAAAGGAAATTTGATACCTTAATTCAGGGGACATCGTAAATATTCCAGATTGACAACGATGATGATAAAATGAGAACTTTTGATGCAATATAGAATCACAATTGTTATTAAAGTCTGAGATTTTTGCCATGATAATTCACCTAAGGACTGCAATACACACCTTCTTGTGTCCTAAAATGACCAGTTAAGAAAGAAGATGTCATGCCTAAATAAAACCAAATATTTGAATTTCAAATTATCACAACCGGTTTTGTAGAAACAAACCGTAACAAACGAATACGAGTACCGTTTCATAGCTCTAGATAAAAGCATCACACCATTTGTACCCTTTTCCATTCCGAAGATTTTCGTCCAAATATTTCGCAATAAGAACTAAACTCTCTTGGACCGTAGGAACTATCCAAAGTTGGAACAGTACAGTAAGTTTGGGGACTGTGAAAATGAAGTGATATGCAAAAAATTAGTCAATCAAACTGGCGAACATGATGATACAAAATCAGACCGTTTCGCTGGTTGCCGGAAGCTTTGTTTAAAACCATGCCTGGAAGCCTCAGTTGCCCCTGGATGAAAAAATGGTAAAATGCAGTGTCGTTGTAACCGTACACATGTCAATGTTGTGACTTCGTAACACAAAACACATTTTGTGCAATTAATAAATATAATTAAAACGATTATTTTCCGACAAAATCTTAAAGTTGACCTTTTAAACATAGTATCCCGCTCGGTTAGGCCAACATCAGTCTTCCAAGGCAGTTTCCAACCTGCAGAGAACTCACCCACCCTTTGGTATGAGCCATGACCATGAAGCGATTGATACAGGGGCAGCCTACCAGATAGGGCAGGTGTACACAATCCCATCCTTTCAGCTTTCGTTGGTTCCAAATTTACACCTTAGCATAGTATGGCTGCAATTTGTTGAAAAACGTCCAACGTCGTTATATTGTAAATAGTGTGTAAACCACAACAATCTGGTATTCTAGCATTTTGTCAACAGCCATATTTACTGTATTCCTATTCATATTTTACAATTACATGCAATCTAATTTAATGTATGTATTGGAAACTGGCCCGTTAACTTTTGTAGACAATACATCATGGGCATAAAAAATGCGCCAAAGAAACTGAACTAATTGAAAACATTGTAATTGATGTCAAGTTGTAATGATTCCATTTATCAGTTTAATATACTCATACAGACTGTGGGTAGAAAGTAGCGAGATCAAGTTACCCGTCCTACGTCTGGAAGAACTCGCAGATCACAAGATTCTGGAAATTTTAAACATATTCCTGGTAATTAGGGTCCATTTTCAGCGGCCACTGGTACCCACTGTTTCTGACGAGGAGTAACTCGGGTCACGGAAGTGCAAAACAGGGATAATCAGTGGCCCTACAAATGCACCAGCAAAATTTTTAAAAAAACCCAAAACAACGGACTTTAAAGCCTGCAATTAAAGTAACTTGCTTACTTGCGTGTTATGATCCAAAAGTCATTTTCACCTGATTTTGCTGAATAGGAGTGAAAACTGCACAAGGGTGTTAGGAGGCAGACAGCTGCACAGCTAACGTAACTGAGTCTGGCGTTAAGTTTGATGCTGATGTAGAATCTGGTGATTTCAAATGACGCGTTTATATCGCTTACGTTTATTGATTAAAACTAAAAGGTACAAGACAGAAAAAAAACCCAAAACAACTCGTGCGCACGTAAATTGAAGAAGACGTGTAACTTGACGTCACTAAATCAGCTAAAACAATATCTGTAAATGTCAGAGATATGATGTGCCCCGCGGTCGGTGTTACGTTACGTGTTGTATTAGATGTCTGCCCGTATCACATATCTTGCACATTTTGTCTCACTTGGCACCAATGTCCAAAGATAATGCAGTCATTATTACAGTAATTTCGATGGGCCCAGGTCCAAATTATGGGGCCATTGGTGCTCTCTGTTTCGGACTTCGGGTGGTTCTGCCCAAGGGTTTCAAAGCCAGGGTGGATATCTCGCTGGTGCACTCAGTTGCCCACTTTCAACCTCTATTCAAAAGGAGCCCCCACTGTGTATGAGTGCCAGCGGGCAGAACAACGCTGTTATGATTTCCTGGGCATTATGTGACAATATTTTCTAGTTCTGAAGAACAAATAGGATATCACTGCAAAATCCATACCAATTGAAGCAGGTTTTCAGCGCCTGTCTGTCTCAGCTGTGTCCGTGGAATGTCTCCCTTTAAATAGTGCTCTCATGTCGCATGGACCTATATTGCCTGATATTTTCCGTGATAAACGGCAGACGATTATTTACTGTATCCTGTATTGATACGTAAAAACCAACAGCCTCAAATAAATCACTTCATCTGATAATTACGTTACAATTACGAAACTATTTCCGTTTGAGACAGATAAATGAACAAAATGTAGTTTATTTGTCCAAAAGTTTAGTACTTTGCATTATAAGTTCTCTAGATTCTACGTCAACAGCAAACGTGATGTCTTCTAATAATTCACACGTTAATACTGCTAGGGTAGAATCTGGTGATTTGTCAAAAATTTGATGACATTAACGTGGAATCTAGTGATTTCACAAATACGCGTGCCGTCTTAAACGTGCAACATCAGACTTTTTTTTCCTATTTGTTGTGCAACGTTTTCTTGAAAAAAGTTTTTAAAGTGGCGATTTACTTATTTTTCAATTCGGTTTGAAATTTACGATAGACTATTTAGATAAATTCAATTCTTTTAAACAATTTTTGAACAACAGTTAAGTCTGGATTCTGTGACGCAAAACTACTCGTGTAGTTTTCATCACTAATGTGCTCGTTGGGACAAAAAAGAGTAAAATAATATTACGCCAAAAAGGGCAAACGAAATGACGAAACAAGACTATTTATTAGGAATCCATTGTTATTTTTGACACAGAAACAAAAAACAACAATTTTATTGCCTCCTGGAGTTACGACAACAATGTGGCATTTAAACAATATCATCAGCTGATTGTCTGTCTGTCGGACTTATTTGCTGTTTAACGGATGTAGGATTTATGGAAAATACGGATATTGATACTTTGTACAAATGTCAACTATTTGCGAACTTTTGGTCCAGTAACCTTTGTTGCTGTTGTTGTGTCCTGTCAAAAAGGTGATGTCCATAAGGTCATAATATAGCGGCCGTTGATCCTTTTGTACTTAGAGAAGTAAATTGGTGCGTGCGTGTGTGTGTGTTTGCATATTCTTCCTTTTGTTACCATTACGAATATAATTATATAAGACCTTTTTTGTGAAGTATGTGCAAGTCCATGCCTGTGTGCGCGCGTGCATATGTGCGTATCTATCAACGGTCTTGCTTGTGTTTGCGCCAAACTTGGTTACGCACGCGCTACGACGTAACGTTGTGTTACATTATTTAACGTCGCAGAAATTTGCACTTGATGGCACCTTTTGACGGAAAATGAGACCTGACAGACCTTAAAATGTTAGACTGAAACATACGTATTTGTATATTTACAGGTGAATATAATGGGACTTGTAACGTAACTAGAACAGATAGAAAAATTTAAGACAACGTAAAACAGCACACAATTCCTAAGGTAAGTCAAACACATTTTGATAAACAATGGTGGATCCAGGATTTTTTATTGTAAGAGGAACAATTTGAATTTTACAATAAAAAATTTCACATTTTCATCCAAAGTACCGTAAAAATGAAAAAATTTAGACCCGAAGGAGGGGGCTTTCGTCCCATGCGCCACGTAGGCACGCCAATGATTTTCTTTTCATTAATGGAAAATCTCAGTGAAACGTACATGAAGTCCTTTGCTGCCGATTTTCTTTCAGGGTTTTTAGACGAGAATTGATGTGAGATTTGACTGAATTCGGTAGATGTTGTGTTCAGATTTGTCAGAGATGCCAACTCTCACGCATTCAGCGTGAGTCTTACGCTTTTGGGGCTCTGGCACGGAAAGAACGGAAAAAATAATTTGTCATTTAATTCACCATGAAAACATTAACCTTCAATTGAAGTGTTTAATTCTTGTCTAAAACCATCATACATAACAAATCAATGATAATTTTTTGTCTAAAGTACTTTAATTAACTAAAATAGTATGTCTCACGCATTTGTGCCACCCAATTACGTGAGATCTCACGCATTTTAACTCACATAGGTACTAGTTATGATATAGTTCAGCCAGGCAGTGCAAATTTAAAATTGTATCACAAACATGACTGTAAACAGTCAGCAATTGATTTTATACTTGTAAGGCGTAAAGTATGCAGATTTAGCAAGGAATTGCTTATCTGATTTACAACCAGCAGTTTACATGAAGAAACAAGGATCATACCTGTATAAGATTTTAAGTTAGACTAGCTTCAATGTCTGCACTGTTGGTCCAACTTGTATTAGTGTGGGATCCCCTTTTTGCAAACTAAATAGATCAAATATTACTTTTTGAAACTCTAGTTTATTTAATCAAAATGATACACGAAGTATCACATAAGAACACTAGTGTAAATGTCAAAGAATAGTTTCATTTGTACCGGATTAAGATTGGTAGAAGTTTATAAAATCTACGAGACTGGAACAATGTATTGAAAACCCACTTCCTTGTGAAATGTCACGGTTTTATAATTATCACAATACTCGTCTTAATAGTGAGATCAAGTCTAACGCCTTTGCGTCACTTATTACGTCTGTTCAGGTCAGAGATGCAGATCTTAGCCGGAATTTCGGTTGCTGAAATCACACTTTTCAGGGTTTTCATCTGTTGTCCATCACTTTTCTTTGTAAATTGAGTGCAATTTAGGGATTTATCAGTGTTTTGGCTCATTTGGCATAATTGCCAAAGAGCCTTTAGAATCATGAATTGTCCATCATCCATTGTTGTCATCGTCGTTGTCGTCAGTGCACAGCTGTCCTGAGCAGACTACTGATCATAGAGACTTACACACATATGAACGTATGTCCTATCTCAAAGCCTGGCAAAAATTTTGTTGCTGTGACCATTTTTCTCAAATTGGCAGCCATATTTGTTTTTTTCTGTGAACCTTTCTGCAAGCTTTATGCATCTGTTTACCCTAATTATTTCCTGTACAAATTATATTAATGCCATTTGTATTTGCAGTTTGGCAGCCCATATTTGTGTTTTTTCGTACGTGACTTATTTGTGATTTGATCTTAGACGCTTCATTTGTTGCCATGTCATATTGTAACCTATATAGTAATAGTTTTATGATAATGCCAAATGAGCTCAGGTCCATCTGGACCTATTTTTTTTTAGAGAGGACCATTTCCATCACCGTAAGGTGTGAAGTGAAATCACCAGAATCTAAGTGCACAGTATACGTCATTATTCACTGACGTTACGTTCGCTGCGTGCTGGTTTGGTAGAATCTCTTGACGTCAAATTACGTAGCGTCTGCACTGAACGTTGCCGTAACTACGCCCAGGGCTCGAATTTTCCGGTCGTGTAATAAAACTGCCAATGTTCTAGAAATTTCATAGAGTACAAAAATCAGAATCACTTACGATTTGCTTCGCGCCGCCAGTTTTGAGAGCGAGGTTGCCCTGCAGGCAACCTTGACGTTTTCGGTAATTCGATCGTTGTGCACCATTTTAAGCAAAAATGTGTGGGACGGACAAAAACGTGCAACTTGAGCTCTCTAGTATTTGACATATAACGTGATACTTTAACATGTCGCGCCGTGACGTTTAAAATCTCGGATTCGTCTACACGTTAAGAAGTTTAATTAATTTAACCCAAAAATGTAATCGTGAAACTTCGGTGGACATAACGTCTTTTTTTATTATTTAAATGGAATTTAATCGTTTTAAGGCAAGCTACGTAGGCTGACTATTAATAAGTGATATTTAACCCGGCCTACCGGTAGGTGTTCCTACCGGTAGGGGTTCCTTTGGCGATAGCCGAGTTCTGTTACGTGAATGTATATTGGTAGTTTGGTATATTGGCATAAGAA
>JBCAUI010497058.1:0-13505 GCA_038406195.1 Haplosyllis anthogorgicola | reverse complement strand
ATAGAAATGGCTTTAAGCTTTCGCTTGCTCTTTGCATTCACTCCGCCTCACCACCGATTGATGCTAGTCGACATTTATATAGCAGAAAATATATAATATCCCTTTATAATATAATTATCTAATTAACATTTCAAAAAGGGACGCGAATCAATAGCCCAGGCCTTCATATTTTAATGGTTGGTGCACTGCCAATCGATAGTTCGGTGAAAAACTACGAGAAAAAAGGACGAAGTACACTTGTAATTTTACACACATATCACTATGGATGTACCTTTTGATAGAATAAACAAATAAAGATTATTGTCTTGAAATTACAATTAGGATTGATTTTCAATGACACAGGCTGAGGAAAAATACACATTTTACTTTGAAACTATGGATGTACGTCACAATAAGCCAAAATAGAACGGTGTCTTTGCTATTGATCTGTTTTACATTGTAAAGAAACGAATTTTTTAAAAGCGTAAATGCACTCAAATCAAAAAAATATAAGCGGGTCAACTGCCATCCTTTTTGTGTGATAAAACAATAATAGGCAAAACTATATCCCGTCTTGGCACTGGAAAACCATTACAATGAAATAAAAGACAACTAGACTAATCTAGTTCATAAAAAGGGCCACAAAGCGAAAACATAAAATTGCAAACTGATATTTTGTCAAATTAGAGACACGGCGCAACAATTAAACCTATTTTTAACTCTTCATACAAAAGGAATAAATTGACATTCAAAGCTCAGCCAGGTCGCCTTTATAGAATTCTACGTTTCCGTTGGGCTTAATTTAAGACAACATTGCTTTTTTATTATCCAGCTGAAAAAGCTGTGTTTGAGTTTTTTTCCCACTAAATTCACTTTTCTCTAGAATTTCAGTCCCATAAAAGGAACACAGCTAAAACTTGTCATTAAGCAGCATGATAGAAACTGCATGATGAAATGCCGAGTAAATGTAAAAGACTGGCAATCTTCAATTTCAAAATGTACACAGAGATTCGGGGACAGGGAGGGTGCTCTGCTTCGACGGATCATGGCAGATTTTAAGAGAAGCACGTGGAAATTGACCAGATTAGTTTTCGGGCTATTCCTTCCTTGAAATTTCGGCCCGTGACTTTGATGAAATCCAGCCAATTTGCCTGCACTTAAGATAATACACTCCTAAATGCAACTTAATTTGCTAGAAAGCTTCCAAACGTGGATATTTCCTTCATGTACAATGTAGGAAAACATAGCCCAAGTTTTCCACTGACCTCTCCTGGGGATGAAGGTCAACGTGGAAAAATAACCCACTTCATTATGGCCGAGTGTTGGGGAATTAAAATCAAAATGAGATGAGCTGACTGCGGGCTGAATTATTCATTATGACTCTTGTTGACTTAAAACATATCCTTACACTTAGTTAATATTTGATATGCAAGTCAATAGGCTTTATTATTATGGCCAGCCTTTTATTGATGCGAGTTTACATTTCAACAAGTCTGCACGGAGTTTATTCAATTATTCAATCTTGTGGCTCTGAACAAAAAATTGATGCCATCGATGTACTTTCGCATTACATTTTTAGAAGTGTGCCTCTATGGTGATACAGATACACCAGATAAAGGCCAATAAAAGGAGCTGCGTAGCTATCATTTAATACCATTGTACCTAGGATTTTAAGGTTAAATTGTTGTCAAACTACATTAACACTAAGGTAAAATTAAGCAGCTTTATATATTTAGGTCCACTACTTGAAAGAGCTGCATTGTAAACACACCCAAAAAATCAATGGCGATGAACTATTGCCTATTCTCTTCTTTTATTCCACCTGAATAATCACATTATCTGTCATTGTGTAAAGGTCGCCGCATTCCCAATACTTAGATCGATCCTTTTTTATTGCATACTCTATGTTTCATTTTCAATTTAATTTGATACCAATTTATTTCAGCTAGAGTGACTTTGGTGCGGCTTGAAATAGAAGAAATATCACTCTGCAATGGTAAGGGTAATGCGGCAAAGTTGGCATGTTCGTGTGCCAAGTGCCATTTAGTGTACTGGAGTTGTGGCAGGGTACCGCGACTGCCAACTGCACTCGTTTGCCCTTTCCCACTGCCACACACACGCGCACACACGGGAGTACGATCTCCGATTACGCCTATTACAAGCGTTTACACACAGGGTTAGGCCGTGGGGTCAACTTGCGGTTCCTCCTCCGTACACCTCTTTGCGGCCCCAGAACAACTCATAACTGCCAATACCCTGACAGCTCTACTGCCATCGTCTCCCTGCCCGCCAATTTGCCGACTCCGACACTTGAGCGATTTCCTCAAATCCCCACTCTTGCTCTCGTCTGATCCCTACCTATCGACCCATCAACCTGTGTAACACTTTCCGTCTGCCTGCAACAGACAGACCCGGTCCGACCATCACCACCCCACTGGGGCCCCACCGGCTAATCGAGTAAAGCTACGGCAAATTGGCCAGTGTCGAGATTGTCGAGAAATCCCCCTTGAGGCCCCGTCGGAGTTCTATGTGCCTACAGGAGCTATTGAGTGTCATGTGTGTCCAGGTGGGATAATCCGTGTATCAGTAGCAGTGTTCATTGATTGATCGGGGCCCTGAGTGACTGACAGACAAGGGTAATCGCCTTTCCTCGCCACTCCAGCTCCTTGCACTACACATTACACTACACAGTGGTACGTACCCATTACGCCACAATCATAACATTTGGGTACATCGGCGGAAAGCTGCAAAGTGCCAGTCAACCAAGAGAGGTATGGGCTTCATGTCAAAGCGCTGCGGCCGAGGCTTTTGTACTCGCCCCCACTCATGCTACGCTCTCTGCACGCCTCGTACACACGCTCAAGTGTTACTATCAATAGGACTCCGTATCATGGCCACAGCCAGATCGAGGTCATCGGGAAAAATGGGAAATCAATGCACTCCACTCAAGCTGAAAGGCAGGTGCTTTGCGGTTATTGAGGTCGGTGTGTCCTAATTCCATAAAGAGGGAACCTTCCCTACCAGGGTCAGCTGGCAAGTTACGGCCGTGTATACGGCGCAGTGACAATAGGGCCTCGTGCCGCGGGGGTCGAGGGCTATTGTCACAGCGAAGTTATTCAGGACTGGGGCATCTGTACCGCTTTGAGGTGCGTTTAAAGTGTTCAATGGCCAGTATGCGGCTTCCCTATCGCCCCCCGCCTTCCTGTGTCTTCTATTGCGGCGACAAATGCCATAGTGAGCCGGGCGACAGCTTTATTTCCCCTGCCGACAATCCTTACACTTGTCAGCATTAGAGCCCGACAATTTCTCACATTTCCTACACTTCCATCCACACACATACTACTATAGCACAACAAAGCAGTCCCATTACATCTGTGTGGTTATTGCTTCACATACAGACAAAGCAAGCTTATCAATGACAAAATGTAACATCACCAATTGCATTTACGCGCAGGAAAGGGATCCTTTCATTAGCTAATGCTCTGCGTTAATCACATCTAAATTAACATGATTTTTATGCGAGTGACGAACACTTTTGGCCTAATATGGACTCAAACATTTTTTAAGGGTGTCTACTCCGTTTAAATGTCAACTGACTTAAAAACACTCGGTGTGTATACTTTGTTGGCGTAGGTAACGCTACATTCCTCACACGAACTTAATAACGTTGATATCAGTCCAATTTAAACTGAGCTTGTAAACATCCTCAAGTGTTTTGAACTTTTATTTAAATTCAATGTCCTTATAAAGATTAAAAAATTTCCTAAACTCGTTGAGATAAAAACAAATGTGAGCAGATAAAAAAAAATTGCAACATATAAACAACCGCATTCCTTGTTAGGGATGTAATAAATATGTCACGTCCGACCACTTCAAATATCAAGTGGCTAAATTTGATAAAGTTGAAAAATAAACACCAAAATTAATGCGGCATTTCTGTGAAATTTGGATAGAGTTTCAATGAAAAAAAGTTGACTGCACTCATAAGAGTTTATCTCTTTATACTACGTAACACACAATTTTATGCATAAATATGACCTCAGTGCTTATCTAGAAATGGAATCAATTTGGTTTTTGAAGTGGGATTTATTGTATAAATGCAAACAAAATGAATCATAAATGCCTCAAATTGGCCATTTAACCAATTTAAAACTACAGGATATGAAATTTGTCAAATACTGGCATGGCATATTGAAAGATATAATTAAACGGAAATTATAACCGAGAGCCTGTAATAACCAAACCTTTTTTTTTTAATTTGATGATTTTTGATCTAGTGACCCAAAAATTTGATGAATTTCATTCTGCGTATAATTTAAAATGTTTGCCCAGTTTAATGAGCCAATAAAACTCGATTGAAAGTAGCTTTAAGATATTTCAAGTGTTCTTTCAACATACCATATTGTTACAGTATTATGGGTCAATAGCTGAAAGAAATACTTGCTTAAAGTTAAAACTGGTGTTTTTTTCCGTCCCGGAAGATCAATAATGAGCAGCAAAATATGACTACATTGTTTCTACATGTAGGACTCTGTTTATCTTTTTTGACTAAATACTGAAGGCTTAGGCGGAACTATTTCATATATTCAGGAGTAACAAGGTCAGTTCCAGGTCAAAGAGTATGGCCTTTAATTCGAAACTATTTCAATATTTGCACAGAGCTTTGTAGGTTTCTTGCAGTGATGTGTTTCAGGACAGATTTCTTCAGTGAAGAGATTATATCTCTATTACACTTTTTAATAACTTTTCAGACAAGTTATAACAGAAAAAGTTTTCCACACTTCACTCAAAAGATTTCAATTACCTTTCTCTTGTTGTCAACTTTTCTGGTCTTTTTGACTTTCTTCTTGTCGTGGTGCGAGATCTTTTTATGTTTTCTAGATGCGCTGCGACGTTCATCCGTCTGCGTCGAGTCCGCCGGCATTGTGATCTTACTGCTCATCTTGAAGTGTCCCGGTTGTCCTTAGCAACACAACGCCGTTGCCATAGATACCATCAATCAGTAAGGTAAGTGTACAATCATGTTAAAGTGTCATCTACGTTCGTCCTGCAAAGAGCAAACGGTGATTATAAAAACCATATTTTCGTCACAAAAATAACATATTTCATAAACTTTAAGCGAGTTGCCTTAAGGAACTAGAATTCTCCATTTTTGGACATATGTAACAAAATTACATTCTGAACTGAAAGACCACACAAAGAGCAGACATTTACATTCATTTGACTGCATAGTGAATATTGTCAATGATGTACACTAAACATATTCTTGCGAGGAGGCGATACAATCTTATGATGGATGGAACTAGACAGATTTATTACAGAACAATTATATAATAATGTTTAAAAAGTCCAATACAATTTCCATGATAACTAGATTATTTGCCGTTACCTAATGTATAAGATTTGCATGTATTGACTTTAAATTTGTCAATGCCCTCTGCTCGGTAGTGGAGAGATGGGGACAGAGTTTTGCAACATCCAATATTAACCAAATAAGCAGTGAATCGAAAAGGCCTTTTCTCAGGACATCCGCGGTTAAAAATGTCACATGTTATTTGTCACATTTACAGTGAAATATGTGGCCCTAAATTTGCTAAATCTGAATATTGATGCAAAGACGAATCGCATAAAATTCAGCACCACGCCCTCAATAAATAGATTGAGATTACTGGACATGACACGCCAAGGTTTCCTCTTAAATCCATTGATCTCCACTCATCAATATATTGAAAATGTTCCCAAATTTTAAAAAAGGAAGAAAAAAGACAGAGTAGTATAAGCTGGAAAAAAATTCATGACGTGAGATCATTTAATGCTTGAGGATGATGCTCATTAATAACCGAATTACATTTGGAAATGAGGCGACCATTTTGGCAAAAGACTTTGCCAATGTTTTATGATAGAGAGTAAAAACTTTTTTTATCCGAACACAATGAACAAAAATATTATATTGTAGTAATGATGATTCAAAAACTGACTTTGATTTCAAAGAAAGACTCATGTGGGAAGATGAGGAAAAAACTTTGATTTCATCACAAAAGTATTCTCTGGCTTTTTCATTTGAACAACAAAGGGAATAGTTGAAATAGACTTCTGTGCATATTGCAGTCTAAATTACACAAAGTTTCCTTCCAAATAACAACTTCAAAGTTGAATAAATTGTACTGATCAAGGTTTTATTGGTGAAATTACCAAATTAAGGTATAGAGCTTAAATATTGAACGAAATAACTGATAGAAGTAGAGGAAGGTGTTTTACGCACATCAAAAACATTTCTTTATTCAAACACTTTCAATATTTCAACTCCTAAAACATCAAACTGCGCTTTGATCAATCAACTTTTTGAAATACTGATCTTGTTGAAAGCAATCGTTAAAGTACCCTTGAAATTCTCTCGTTGGGAAAAAATAGACGGAATCTGCAAACTCAAACAGTGGCATCCATTTCGATCTTCTCTTTTTTTCACAAAGACTATTTAATGTTTAAAGATTTCAGAGCACATTTCAAAACAAACACGTTTCATGATGCAAAACCTTGTCATTCAGCTCTTTTTTAAAGCCCACTTCATGTTGCAGAATTAAATGTGTTTGTTTGAATGGAAGCAATTTGAAAGAACAAGCCTCATGAAAAATTTACCTTATTTTCAATTTCAACACGCATTTATTAGAATATTCCCTCTTTTGTGTAGATTACGATCAATAATTTAAAGCAATAATGCGCACTCAGGGCTCAGCCAGGCGACCTTTCAATGAGCTCATAGCTTAATCCTACTATCTTATGAATTTTAAAACAAATCGACTACACGTATGTAGAATTTTTGCTAAATTCTAAACATCTCTTTGTGACATAAATCTGAGTACATTAAGCTACATTTTGTAAACAATTGGCAGGCAGTTTAAATAGACATTTGAGCAAATGTTTAAACATTAGCAAGCTGGTCTATATACAACTTTAAGGTGTCTATGGCAACTCGTGGCCGAGTTAAACAAATTCAAACAAGTTGATGTATACAAATGTTTCCATTTGACATTAATGACCAAACTTTACATTCGGCAGCTGGTGGTATGATTTCAAAATCTTTATGCTTTTTCTTGTAAGGCCTAAGCCTCCATATAAAACCGCAATCTGTTCAGTTCCCTCCAGCAAATACATTCACCATTGCCTTGTTTGCACAAAAATTCAATATTTCACCATTGTAAATTGTGCCCTCGTTGATTTTCTACCATAAATGGGCACAGGTGTTACTTTACCAGGCCTTCAGGTAGGCACACTTGTGTAGGTAATGATACATGTTCTACACCTGTTCTTGTCTGTAGGGCCCCGGCTCTATTAGAACATTTCTACTCGCTCACGTCGCTCGGCAGCTTTAATAGTGAAAAATGACACTTCACTGACCATTCACCCAACAAGCCTAATATTTGACGGAATATCACATTTTCATTTCGTTTCGATGTCAACGCGATTCCTTAGTGTAAAGTTCATAAAGCAGGTTCCATCAAAATGACCCCCACATAAACCAGGTCAGTTAAGCCTTGCCCACATACGACTTTTCAATTGACCTTTGAAAATGAAGGTCACTGAGAAACGCTTTTAATATTTCGGTTACACAGCCCTGCAGCAGGTCAAGCATACAGACATTTCCCTATGTTTAATACATGTACATTCCTTGAGCATTGTACGGATGTCTACAGGTTTGCGAAGAGACTCAAAAATAGAACTCCCAGGTACTCAATATCTTTTCGTAGGAGAAATTATTACCGGATCAATTAACACGTTGAAATTATATAGATCATTTCAAATGGCTTTGAATTATGATCTGGTCAGTGGACACCACCGTAATTACTGCATTAAATATGCAAAATCAGGCCACTGTACCATTTTGTTTTGATGACTTATTTTTCAACTGACTTAAATGCTTACATTAGACAGAGTTGTTATAATGAACCAAAATTTATCAGCTTCGAATCCGGTAAACTATTGAAAGATCATGTTTTTGAACTCTGGATCTGGTTCTTAACCAATGGGACCCAAATGAATTTATTGTTTAAAGTTTATCACATTGCTAACAGAATGACATTAATACGACGAAATAAAATTCTGTGGTATTAAAACTTTGTTGACTTGACCTCAATTCTGACATGTACCTTTTAATACACTTAATATGCAAGTGACATTAAGCTTAGCAGCACTGATTAACTGGAAAGTGTTTCCATGGATATTTACAATTAATTACCATTACTCATATTTGCTCTTCTATGAATTGTACAATTCCTTATCTTTGAGGAAAGTTTACAAGATAATGCATTATTCATTTCAGTCCCACCCACAAAAACCGCACAATTTCGAATATTTTATTGTCGTGCAAAAGTGTCCCTATAAAAATTTATTCTTCTACGGCTGTTTAATGTACACAATGAGGCCATAATAACCATACTCATCATGCAATTTAATTATGAAACATGTAAAACATGTGAGAATTAAGTGCCAATGGCTGTCTGCGGTTGGTCTTATATCCCTTTATTAATTTAATCGAATGAACTTAAAAGTTAATTTAATTAAGGGAATATTTACTGCGGTTCCCTTTACCCATGGGATAAATATAGTACGCACAATATACTAATTACCAATCATATTCGCTCAAAGATGAATGAGGAAAACATTCAAGGTGTTTTTTACCATTTTTCAAACAGTTTGTAACACTATGATATTTAATGCATCAAAACAGGATCTTTTGCTGGCATTGTCAGCTTATTTTTCTAATGTATCTCCTGATCATATGCCAAAACTTATTACATTAAATATGTTTTAATAAGCAGAATGCTTTTTATTTTTGTTGCACCAGTAATGCACCACTTCAAAACATCCCATAAATCTATAAATAAATGATAAAGCGAGGAATCAAAGTACTCCGCACTGTTTATAATTATAACCAGTGAACAAATATGAAAATAGGGCCGCGTATCTGGGATTCCAATTTCCTGGCTTCAAAATGTAAATGCTCAGGCGAAAAACGTGGGTTCTAAATGATCAGTGATATATGTTTATAATGTGGCTAAATCCATCCCCAAGCTATCCTTGATATCCCTGCCCTCTTAAACCTCCATCTGATTTTAGCCTTATCGCAAAAAATCCAAACCTCAAAATCAGATGTGTTTCTTTGCTAAAAAGGCGAATAAAAAAGGTATCATCTTAGTAGGTGAAAAGCCAATTACAAGTAAATCCTACATGATGTATTTGACATGTTGAAAATGTGTTATCAACTGATGAAGACTTAGTAAATCAGCTTTATCTCTTCATAATATTATCCTTTTCAAAGTACCACAATCCAAAAGGGCTGGGCTCCAAAAAGGAACGGGCTCAACAGCTTAATATCATAAATTCCATTATACAGTTCACACCTAGAGCAAATCTACTGTACCACATTTAATGTCCCCGGTTTAAGCCACTAATGGCCATCTGTCTTTTCAAAACGACCAGAACCATTTTGGTGAGATAATTTTATTAAAACTGTATACATGGGAAATGACTAGGAGAAGGTCACATTGCAGCCGAGAGAGAGTAGCATTCTTTACATCCCATCGATTTTCAGAGAAAAGTTAATAACCAGCCTCTAATAAATCTTAAGCCATTCAAATCCCTCTCATTTCATATCAGGCACAATATGGCCATATGAAGCACACCTAATGAACTTTGTAACATTCATTTTATATCAGAGCCACAAAAGTTCAGATAACGAAGCGAGGCACGTTGAGACAGGGACAATGATCCCTTTCTAAAATATTAACATCATTTCACAAAGTCTTTTTATGGGCGAGCATCAAACCCCATGCTCCACCATGACATGCAATTTAATATTCTACAAAAGCTGGGGCTATTTTCATTCATCATTTTGGATCTTTTTAGATTAAAATCATTTGCATGGCATTGCGTGGTGGCCCACAATGGGCTTGGTGACCCAATGAAGATGACGTCCATCCATCACGTACATTGCACATGCGGTGTGCTATCACCTCCCCACAAAAGTACACAGCTTTCTTCTTCACAATCTTTTACAAGATATTGGCCGACATCTCCATACATAAACCATATTTAAAGTAGGGGAATCTCAGGCATAAAGAATACGCTATTTAGGGGATTACACTTAACATTTATGGCCCTTCATTGGAGCCACGAGAGTTTATTTTGAATGCGAAATTTCTGCGGCGCAATGCCCAACATTACAGCTCTGTTTTTCTTTAAGATGACTAATACCATGCCAAATTTCATTTAAAGCAAGGTCCACAACTTCTGCGAAAGATGATCGACAGGGCTTTACAACTTAAAACTTAAAACCTTACTTGACAAACTGACTTACTTCAAATCCTTTTAAATCCCCCTTTCAATGTGGTAAACATATTGTGCCACATAAGGTATAAATCTAATCCCTTGCATCTTAATGAAAAAGCTCCTTCTCAAAAAGATTTAAATGGTCAGGCCAAAGCCTGAACCACTCCAGGTCTACTAAACATCACCCTAATGGTCATTGCTGCGTATGTGGATGAGGAAAGCGGGTCAGGGGTCTGTTGAACCTTACTATGAGTCGTTCCTGCAGTAACACAGTAACAAATGGGTGACAATCCGGACAAACACTGTATTATCCAGGATAAGGGCTACCTAGTCCTTTTAGTAAGTCACTGTACAATTGATGAAGAGACTGCCGATTCCAAAGTCTTAAAGTGCAATGGATTTGAACAATGCGGGGCATTCTTTCAACTGCCTTACATCCAAGCGTGTTGTGAGGGTTACAGCGTAACATGTCACAAAGCTTGGAGATGGTCTTATCTAACACAATGATGTTTCAGTGCAACATCATAACGTTCCAAGTCAAGACGTTTGGTTGAGACATAGTGATAGTGATTTGCAAATTAAAAATGTGAAGATTTTTGGTATCACAATGCTCAACGGTGATATCTGAAGGTAATACAACAACGTTTTTCGTGCATCAACGAACTGATGTTCCAGTGCACGAAATGACAATGTTCCAATGTAAAATATGACGTTCAGATGTATTGTAACAATGTTCTACTGTAACATAACAACATCTGCAATTCAGTGATGTTTTCTTGTACTGTGTAAGCAACATTGTTCAAAAATGTGTCCTGCCGAACTCGTGTTTTGTGTGGGAACAAAACAATGGGTGAATTCTCATTCAGTCAAAATATTCTGGACAAATGTATCATTTTTAAACACAGTACATAAACACCTTCAATGTTTGTGCAAATTAACCGTTCCGATGCAAATTTAAACGGGGAAGTTCTAGAGGATGCGTCGTCTTATTTGCGTTCATATCGATACATGGAGCAATATAATAAAAAACAACATCGTTTATCATTGCTTAACATCTGGTATCGTTAACTGAAGTTGAGATTCTCCTACTGCTCTTAAATGGAAAGGGGTTGATCTGCCTGCAGAAGGCACATTTCTGTAGAGCGGAGATGCCACATGCATGAGCTGCATCATTGTCTTCAGGCTCCCGTTGGGGGCACACACAGACATAACACATTTTGTGACCCTTGGTCCCCAAAGGTCCACATATGAAAATTCCTGCAGACTTCGAAATGAGCATCTATAATGAATGACTAAAGGCTCGAAAATTGAAAATGAAATTCCAGAATGATCTATGGGCATTGTTTTACACAAATACATGTACTGAATCTTTTTGCCTTCAACTTGCACCAAGATTACTTCACGTTTTTAATTTAGCGACTCAGTGTGAACACAAAAAAGTTACAAAACACTCTTATTTATTTTTAAATTGACAACATTTAAGTGCTTTTCGGGCTTCAAAAGTTTAAGACAATTCACACTGATTAGATATGTTGAATAAAAGCACTTAAAGTACATATTTACTTGCTTTTTTCCTTATCGTTAAACATTGGTTAGTAAATATTGACACCTTCTTTGAAAAAAGTATAAAATTCTGCCTGATAAAAACTGTAAAGACTTTTATTTGCCTTTTTGCCTTTGAACATAGATTGAAATTATCTCTTTTAGAGATAAAAGCGTGAAAGGTACATTGTTTTGTAAGATTTCATGTCTCTATTAGACTTATAAGTAAGTGTGGAGTGTGAATGGGGAGAGAGATTGACATTTCTTCATTTGCTTCATTCTGCTCTTTGTAAAGCGACCGAGGCCTGTGTGACATTTGTGATTTTTGTTGCTGAAGACGGTGTTGATGGTGAAAGTCGCACTCACTGATTTCTCAGGAGTCAAGAGAGGGGGGTAGGGGAGGGGGGCCAAGAGTTGAACAAGTGCTGTCAGCCACTAATGGCTCTTTCCTTTTGTGCCTCATTGGCTTAGTTCGCTTCAAAAAATGGATTTCAATTTTTCTGTCTGGCTGCTCTGAGGAGTCCTGCCTGAATTTGAAGAAATTGAAACTGGCAAATATGGCAGGTTGACAAAGAGGTGAAGCTGGGAAAAAAGAGGTTCTGCCTGCAGTGGAAGGAGGGAGTCCCCCAACCATAGCCACACAGTACACGTCTCCCTGCCTTCCAGCTTCTAGCCATATAATGGTGTAATTCCCTCTCAGCAAAATTGACTGATTAAAAATTCAAAGTAATGTACCGCCTGCCTGCTCCTTGCACCGAGAATCAATTTGTGGGTGATTATTTAAAAAGTCTCCAAAATTAAATATCCCCTTGACTAAGGCATGCACAATGATCAATATTTAATTACAACATAGCGATCCTTTTGTGGGTAGTTTTTTTTTCTGAGCTCATCTTTTGCATCTTGAAATGTGCACCCAGTCACCCCCTGGGGACTGAGCATCTTCCTCAAGTCAGAAATGTAACAGGCACAAAAACAAAGAAAAATGAGGGTTGGTTAAAAAAATGCAACATGTGTACATTTCGACAATGCACAAACATAGACCAGACTACAGATGGTACTCTTATAATTCCAACCATCGGAATACATCAACATTTTTATACTCAAAGTACGAAAAATATACTTCATCCACTACGAAAATTACAAGCCTTTTTGCACAAATCTTCTCTTATTTTCATTGGCAAAATGACATAATAAATCTCTTACATGAAATAGTATTAATTTTTCGAGGATGATTTCCCCCGAGTGCATTTGTATTAATAGTTGAAACATCTTACTGGTACGTATTGAGTATGCAAACGAAAATACACAGTTTACGTAAAAGCTATTTGAAGATCAGACTTGCCACGAGTGTAATGCTCTCAAATCTGCGTCTGACTGCAAATATTGGCTTACATACTTCATAGGTACTGTTAATCATACTACTAACAAATTTAAGAGGCGAAAGTGTCACGTTCCTGACGGGGGGGGGGGAAGGGGGGTCCATCCCCACACCTCATATCCCCCACACCTCATCCTCACCTGTGGCGGGGGGGGCGGGTCATACCCACACCTCATCCCCCACACCTCATCCTCACATGGGGGGGGGGGGGTCCATCCCCACACCTCATCCTCTGAAACCTCATCCCCTCCAACACCAAAATAATGCAAATTTCCTGTCA
>JBCAUI010496947.1:0-13506 GCA_038406195.1 Haplosyllis anthogorgicola | reverse complement strand
GGCCAGATCTAGATAGATCTGGAACATCACAAAACATTAACAAATCTTAGCAGGATGCAAACTGAGTGCTTTGAAACTTAAATCCATTACACATTACACGATAAACGTTATACCATAAGAAGATCTACTACAACGTATGAGGGAACGCGAACTCTTTGACACGACAAATATCTTGTGACAGCTTCCACGCTGTAAAGTTTCATTCTGTAGTGTTCTTGAACCTTCCCCGATAACTGTGTGCCGCCCAAATATTTATCTAAATACATACAAGGCTTTCAGATTTCAATGTTTACTATAGTAAAACTTTCATTATCGCTCATGAGAAATTCTGTACTCACCAGAAACTTTCTGTAGTATTCTCTAGGCTGTGTGGCTCTGAAGGAAAATTGTATCATACATTAGAAAAGTAATCTTGTCATCAAAAATATGCAAAATGATATAAAATATGGTCGAAATAGCTCTCTGACACTAAAAATAAAAAATACTAACTTCACATGTATAGCCATGCTCGAAAGAAACGGGCACCTGCTCAACAATTCTGAATTCGGTGAAGTACAGTGATTGTGATTGGCTCAATGAAAAATGCCAACCAATCAAAATAGTTTTAGAAGATTTCGGAAAATCGCATCTGCGCGTGAAAGGTGACAGCAGTTTCCGGTTGATGCAAGTTTTTGGACGAAGGAAAACTAGAAAAGGATGCATTTCTGCTGTTTATTCTCCACTTTGGGCGTTATTGCTGTTATCATTATAATAGTGGTATGCTTTTAAGTATTTTGCGTTGTATTTGATAAGTATTTATGGTTTTACTCTGTGCAAAAAGCCTAATAAATTGTGCAAATGTTGCAATATTTTGTAAACATCTGCCACATGCACAGTGTAAACACAACACCCCTTTTAATTGATCCTGTTTCTTGAGCAAAATTGCAATTTATTTTTCAGGCATTGATATTCGTCTACATGACCAGCGGTCCACCTAACCTACACCGCCATGAGAGTGAAAAATATTTCATTGATCCTAGCGTAAAGAAGGGTGACAACAAAGTGAAATTCCCCAGCATCCACGATCAAGGCTCCATTGACCTGTCGGTTATAGTTCCTTCCTACAACGAGGAAGATAGATGTAAGTTGAATAGTAGAAGCTACAAATAACAAAGGATAGTAGGCTTCGAGGTTAAACGTGTTCATTTAAATCTACTCTCAATGTGGACATGTAGTAAACATGTACATGTATTTCGTTGAAGTACTCGCAAAAGTATCGATTGAATTTTAATTCTATACTTCATGTAAATACTCCTGTTAAAACAAATTTATCTATACTTGCAATTCAGTACCATCGATGTTAGATGATGTAATTGAAACTATGAAAACAAAACAGGTAACCATGTATATTGCAACAAGGAGGGAATACTGAAGGTCGATCATTTGGCTGAATATAGCATACAACTGCGCAAATTACTTCTGAATCAGTGTGCATAGAGTTCTGCAATTAATTGTTGGACAGTGCTGTCTACCATTAAAACGTGATTCGAATGTTCCAGCACTGAAATGTCATTGTTGTGCATGTTAAAAGTAACAAGACCAAGTTAGACTAGCAACCGCAGCTTTAATTTCGTGGGATCACTAGCTTAGAAAGCCAAAGATTCGACCTCACTATTCCACTCGAATGCGGAATTAACATCTCTTTCTTCTTCGGCGTGGTCATATTTGTGGTGTTGGTTTATTTTTAGTGCCTGTTATGATGGACGAGACTACAGAATATCTAGAGGCTAGAAAGGTGATTAAGATTAATTCTTCCGGAGGTTTTGATGAATTTTATTAATGCTATGTTTCTAACGCTCTGTGTGGATGGTATTGATAATACTGTATCAAGCAAAACAATTTTCGAAATGGCTCAATCCTCATAATTACAGCTAACTAGATAAACAATTTATTTAATTGATCAGGTATTATGTATTTAATTGCCCAAGAATATTTGTACCTGACATTTATGTAATGTTCATGTTCCTCCCCAATTCCAGAAGAAAAATCCGAAATATACTTACGAGATAATAGTGGTGGATGATGGAAGTAAAGACAAAACAACTCAGGTAAATTTTACTTTTTTTTCAGCAATTAGAAATAATTTTGTTTGTTGACGTTTGCTGTCTGCCTGTCCATCTGTTTGTCTGTCCGGGCTGTAACTTTTGATCCGCCTGACCTAGAAACTTCATTTTTAGTATGGAAGTACATCTTCATAATATCTAGGTCAAGTTTGAGTACCAAGGTCATAGGGTCAAGTTCAAGGTCATAGTAATAAAAATGTCCATTATTTGACAGTTATCTGTTAATATCAAGTGTTCTAAGATTGGTGGGCAATATACAACGTCAAGGTCAAAATATAGGTCAAGGTCATTTAAAGATCATGGTTATTTGAAGGTCAAATTTCTAGGTTTTTGTAATTTGTTCATATTTTAATAACTATTTGTATTTTGGTTACTATTTGCGTTTTAATGACTGTTTGCGAAGCAGGGGGTTCGGCCTTTGATTGGAAGGCATTCTTGTTTATAACATGAATTCAGACCTTATATTAAAATATTTGATGGTTGCTGTGAAATCGTTCTCTTGCACACAGGTAGCATTGAAGTACTGCGGGAAATACGGCACCGACAAAGTACGGGTTCTGACGTTCGTGGAAAACAGAGGCAAAGGTGGCGCTGTGAGAATGGTAAGTCTACACTGTTTTATTGACTGCAGTGAAACCTATTTTGAGCGACACCTTTCCACTGGCTACCTTTTACGATACTTTGGAGTTATTAATTGTCACTCAGAACAGGTTCTGTATTAACTAAATTTTGGCATATAAACAGAACATTATATGCCCTATAGTATGTTGTACTTCGTAAACAGGCTTGTTTGCTTTTCGTCAGTAAAATACAAGGAACAACATATATTTATTCAGGGTATGCTGAGTGCGCGAGGAAAACTGTTGTTATTTGCCGATGCAGATGGAGCAACAAAGTTTGCAGGTGTCGAAAAATTAGAGGCGGAAATGAAAGAAATCAATACTAATAAGGTAAGGTTTAATTATTAACATTTAATGATAACACGTAAATCCAATAATTGCAGCAAAAAGAAACTTATATTCGCGGTTATTGTTCATGGCAATGAAATCACAGTTGATGACATTTAGTGAGTGTACAATCTTTTTGGAATGGCATGAAGCATGTTTATGTGTTTGTTGTATTGTAGAATGGTATGGCAGTAGTATGTGGCTCTAGGGCGCATCTAGAGAAAGAAGCAATTGCAGAGGTAATAATAATTTATTTCTAGTGTACAATACTTTATCGAAAGCATGTCATACCTTTCAAAGACAGGAATAGTCGAACGGTATTATTTGTATTTGTCTCTTGCATTTCTACAGAGGTCAGTTTTTCGTACCATTCTGATGAAGGGCTTTCATTTCCTGGTTTGGTTTTTATGTGTGAAAAAGATCAAAGACACACAATGTGGCTTCAAGATGGTGACAAGGGAGGCCGGACGAATTCTCTTCACTAATATGCATGTAGACAGATGGTGAGTATTTTCCGTTAGTTAAAAGTGTGAATTTTGAGGACGTCAATAAAATTCCTCGATCATAGCCCATTACAATACAGTGAAAATGGTATGCAAGCAGACAGTCTCAAAGAAACGACAAATAAGATTACAATTCAGTTTATTGGTTTATTGCAGGGCTTTTGATGTAGATATGTTACACATTGCTCAGTATTATAAAATGCCAATAGGAGAAGTTGCAGTTAGTTGGACAGAAATTGATGGTGAGTATGATGAAAAAAATAATTAAAAACGTAACAAAGGCACGCACAGTGCTTTATTTTCATCCAGCGGTAATTGTTTGGGAAAAGGCTTACGAGAAATATTGTACTACTTGGACCAGTTTAGTGATATTTAAACGATAAAAAAAATAAACGCGCATAATGGGTACACTTGTCTCCTCACAGCGGGAAGTGTATAGTACAGAATTATTAGGGTAAATTAGCAAATCAGTTTGTGCACTTTAAAACAAAACTATTGATCAGTATACCAAGGATGTCGATTTCTTCCTGGATAGGACCCGAGCACAAGTGTTACAATGGGTTTCCTTAAATTGCAATTACTATTTGCAGGTTCGAAGGTCACACCAGTGATTAGTTGGATAGAGATGGGTATTGATCTCTTCTTAATACGACTACGCTACATGCTGGGGTTTTGGAAAATGTGCAACAAGCAGAAGACAGAATAACAACTGACTGAACTTAGGAAATTTTTTTCTTTTGCATTGTGCCTTTGATACTCTAGATGCTCCTGTATTATTTAATTTGGGCTTCTTGCCAGTTTATCTGAGCTTTTTAGCTCATTCGGCATATATATGCCAAAGAGCCTGTAGAATCATGAAGTGTCCATCATCTGTCGTTGTCATCGTCATCATTGTCATCTGTGCACAGTCACCCTGAGCACACTATTGATCATAGAGACATCATATCTTACACACATATGCACCTATGTCCCACCTCAAAGCCTAGCAAAAATTATGTTGCTGTGACTATTATTCTCAAATTGGCAGCCATATTTGTATTTTTCTTTGAACCTTATTCCTGGACACACAGTTAAAGATAGAGACTTTATATTTTGCAGTCATACGCATCTACATACACTCTTTATTTCCTGCATAAATATTGATGCCACTTATGTTTCAAGTGTGGCAGCCATATTTGTATTTTTCATTGGAAATTTGATTCTAGACACTGTATCGTTGTGATATTGTGATCTAATTTGTCTTAAGTATTTTGATAATACCAATGAACTCAGGTCCATCTGGACCTATTTTTGAGAGTATCAACTATCGTGAACCGGTGATGAACATTACCAACACCATTTTATGAGCAAATTATTTGAACCTTCTTATACAGTGTGCAGCGTATTGGTTCCTTCCAAAGCTGCAACCATGCATTTAAATTTAACATTTTAAAATGCGTTCACATGTGATGGTTTGTAACAATGCTGTTATTGTTAAGATAAATTTGACTCGAGTAATTGAATCATTTGCTTAATGAAATAAAAAATAAAGTAAATACCGCATAAAGAATGCTAGTCAGTTGAGTCGCGCAGGACACAGAACAAGAAAAGGTTATTACAATTGTTGTTAAGTTGCTGATTTACTGTGATCTAAACACTTCACTGAGTATCCATTTTTCATTAAAAGCTATACCGTTTATTCTCCGTAGTATTTTATTGTTCAATACCACCGTCAAGATCTGCTGATGTTTATGTGTGACATGTTCTTGTGTAATAATGCTGTGCACACAGTTGATTACACAAACCATAATAGAGTGCGCACATGGTTATCATTTCGTGCAATGGTAAACTGCAGCTTTTGTTAATCGATTAAATCCTTATGTGAATCAGGCATTGATTGTGATCACTATTTGTTATCCAGTAATTTTCCAAACATCTATCCCGTTAGTGAGGGTGTGCGCAAATTGACAAGCAGCTTGGTTTAATGAGATAATTAATGAATAGAGATCTCCTATTGGAGGTATTTGAGTTCCGTATCAACGGTTTTCATATCCTTCTGCAGGTTTATTGGTTGAGTTGAGTGAAAATTAATGTTTAGCAAGAGGATATGGGTCAAAACGTGTTGTCAATATATGTCTGTTGTTCATTGTTTAGAATCTTAATTTGATGATTGTGTGTGTGCACGTATTGACAAGTAATATCATGAAATAATGTGATATATGCTTAACGGAAATAAATTTTATATAAAATATGAGATTTCAGATTTTTTTTATTACTGTATTTTGAAATTGGCATTTTAGAATAAATGCTGTTTTAACGAAATAGACCATGTAGTCTAATGACGATATTTATGATTTATTTTGAACATAGGCAAGAGACTGTACTTTGTACTGTTAATAATAAAAAGATGCTATTTAGCACAAATTCACTTAGAATTTCGCGAAAACTTAAAGGTATTTGGTATTTAGGTATATCTTCACTAGGGTTTTTCTTCCTCTCGTACTCTGTAATTTGACCTATTAGATAGAATGAAATTTACTCATTTCAGTAATAATACTTGGATTCAGTACATTCAACCGGTGTAATATATATTTTGCTAGTTTTCCCCATAGGCGAATAAAGTTAATGATTCAATCCAAATGCATTGGATACAGCATCATTACCGAACTTAGTACATCTAGTTAGACAAGTTAGGTAAGAGTACGAATTAAGAAAAACTTTTACTATTTTACCTAATGTAGAATAAAACAAAACGTCATTTATATTTTATATATATTTTATTTACATGTAGATATGATGTCGTCGCTTGCATAGGTTATTACCAAAACTCCTGAGTTTATATCTTACTTTGTTTAACTCGACAGCTTCAAGTTCTTTAAGGCTTTCCGTGTTAAGTAGATAAGTCTTGATCAAACATTTAAGGCACTGAATGCAGTTACGTCATTTAATTACTAAAAATATTTCTTACATATTTTAACTGGTTAATTAGGTAAACTAATTCGCTAATTTTCCTAATCGGCAGGGAAATTTATGCTATTATTACTAAAATAACTAATATTTGTGACTAAAATTACGAATGTTAAGTACAATTTAGTATATTTTAAGTCGGCAATATTGGTTATTTTACCATAATAATATGAATGTCCCTGGCTTAATAGGCTAATTTGTCTATGTAAACAGGCAAAATATGCAAGAAAAACTTAGAATGAAAATTTTTACAAGTATAAAGTCTCTTGTATACATTGTTGAGTAGGCACCTTTGGTAATTAAAATGTCTTTACTGTTTTTATAAACAGTACAGTAATAGCATCAATAAATATATAAGATATAATACATGAGTATATTTGCATAGCGTATATAAAATTGCCTGAAGAGTAAATAATAATATCAATAATAATAATTATTATTAATAATAAAATTGGCATTGTGGGTAAATATTATCCTCGATGAATAATCCTATACAAGAGTTTCTTGTTCGTGGAACTCTTCACTATTTTGCTTTGCTAGTTTTTCCCAATGTTTCCAGCGTTCTGAATGCCATTTAGGCGCGTCACTTGGTGGGTTCTGACCTTGCCCTTGGTTTGTGTGACCTTCAGACCGATGACCTTGACCTGTGGCACCTGTAGGACGACTAGATTCTTGTCTGACCCCCAGGGGTCGTTGCATGGAAGAAGTCCTTGGTTCTAACTCCGGTTTGCTCACGCGTTGCACTGCCGGTGATGGAGGAGGTGGATCACGCTGCTTTTTAAAATACAAACTGGATATCCGAGCGGGATCTATTGTCCACGGACTGTCTGGGGTGTCTGGAGTTTTCGGACTGTTCGTTGCAGAGCGAGACGAACTTGGATAATACGAACTTGAAGAGGAAGAGTCTGAGTCGCGCTGATTCCTGTTTGAACGAGTCGGCACCGTCAACTGGTTCACTGACGTTGTACACACGTGTGGAATGCTACTTGACTCTAAGTGCTGCCCCCTGTTCTCATTTGCTACAGCAATGTTTGTGTTTGTCGGTTTAGTCCTGCCTGAGCGCAAACTGATCCGAGATGGGCCAGATGGGGAGGTCGGCGTACGATGCCGTTCACTATGATACTGATGCTGCTGCATTGGCGAACTTGGCGTGACCCTTATGTGAAGATCTGGTGTGGCAGGCTTCAGCGCTTTTGGACTAGGGCTAACACGGGGTGAGACAGGACTAGGAGTGCGACTATCCGAACTGTACCACTCAGCCGGCGTATTGTTGAGGCTAAACTGAGGCACTTGTAGCATCTCTACATACGGAGTCTCTGGTGGCTGCGTCTGCGCACTTCGCCCCCTCCCTCTCTTTGGGTGACTTAATCCCACTGTCACGTGACCTATTCCTGTGGTCACGTGACCCGAGGAGAGAGCTTCTGAAAACGAGTGTGGATGTTCTCCTTCACTCAGGTAACTAGGTGACGGTTGTGCAGAGGAACTGTCGCTCTCCTCCAGGAAACTACTGACGGATGTCTCGGGATCACGTTCAATCCTACAAACAGAAAAAGATTCAGTCAGTAACGGTTTTTAAAAGGAAATCAGCCTAGGAGGAGGTGGCTTCCCCTCAAGATGGAATGACATAGTACCAAAACAAACCGTAAAGCGCTGTCGAAAACTCACAAGGTTCAGAACGCACTATGTGAATATAGTAAACTTAAACCTCACATGGTGCAACATTTTGTTTATCTATATTCAGCTAGGTATCGCTACTTTTTTCTGTATTGGTAGCATTATTTTCTAGTGTCTGGGTCCGTACACACGCTATAGTCTGCTTAGCTTAATTAGTACATGTAATAAAAGTGTTTTTGTTTATTTATTTTTCAATGTTTCTCAATTTCTTGACAAAAAAGAAAGTGTTTCGTATTTAGTGTACAACATGTTTAACACTAGACTATAGTCTAGAGACCTACCCGATGATAAGGGATTTTTTCTTGAGCAGATAGTCGGTTGCGTCTGGGTTCGAGTCGCGCATCGCCCTCATCACCTCATTGTGCTCCTCCGCCGAAATCTGTCAACAGAAACAAAGAATAACGTTATAGGGATGTACATTTAATGCATGCTGCGGTCATTTGCTTAATTGTATCGGTTATAATGCCAAAATAAGAATTACACTCTATGTACACATTCGTGGCATCAGTTAGATAAAATTCACATTCACCGTGATGACATTTTCTACTGCCAGCGAGATATTAATTGTTATTTCACCTTTTTTTTCAATTTAAATTTCAAAGTTAAGAGGTAATCCAAAAAATAAAGTAAAAGAAATAGGTCCAGATGAACCTGAGCTCATTTGGCATTATCAAATAAAATAAGTCCAGATAGACCTGAGCTCAATTGGCATTATCATAAAACTAAGACAATATAGGTTACAATATCACATGAATACAAATGAAGTGTCTAAGATCAAATCCCAAATAAGTGACCTATGAAAAACATAAATATGGCTGCCAAACTGCCATATTAGATGGCATCAATATAATTTTTACATGAAATAAAGAGGATGTTTAGATGCATAAAGCTGCCAAATATGAAGTTTGTATAATCAACTGCATGTCCAGGAGAAAAGTTCAAGATATGAAGTCTCTATGATCAATAGTGTGCTCAGGGTGACTGTGCACAGATGACGACAATGACAACGACAACGACGACGATGGACACTTCATGATTCTGTAGGCTCTTTGGCATATATGCCTAATGAGCCAAAAACCCTAGAGTTACATAAGTGCTATTCTGTACATAGTAAGTGGACTGGGTTTATTTCTTTCTCTCAGGTTATTGCAAGTGAGAAGTGACACAACTGACAAAATATACCCTCCAAATCCTTATTGCAATGTTTTTCGATGATTATTTAATTGATCAACATTTTCCCAAGTACTCTACATTTTAATATTTCTTTATTACAAGACTTTATTAGGCACGTTATATTGTACATTCTCTCAACTGCCATTTTGCAACCTTCAGTTAAAGGGTGTATGAAGGATAGGGGGTCCTACTAAAGTTAAAAGCGTGAGTACTACAGGTACTGTACCCTAACCCCTACATAAGGCCAGCCTTTTTTATTTGTTGGATTACGTTTTCCGCCGCTCTCAGAAATCAAAAAAAGGGAATCAGAGCCCAAATGATACAAAATCATCTTTCCATCACCCATTAAACATTGTTCGGAAAAATTATACGTTAGTTTTGTCAATTTTAATAAAAAAAATTTTAAAAATATACAGTCAAGTGTAATTTTTTTCCGATCGCCACTCTAAAAAACTTCCTCCATTGATACGTAATCCAACAAATAAAAAAAGTCTGGCCTAAGCAAGACTTATGAATCTATCAGGGAACTTTCTCTTCATAATTACCCAGTGTTTTGCAGAGTACAGCTGTACCTTTATCATTTGAAACTATGTGGCCCGAGTGAAGGTTAAATACAGCGACGTTAAGATGTAGGTAATGAGAGAGTTATGTGAACTTGATGTAACTCATAATAAACTATAGTATAAAAACAAACCAAGCTGGAAGTCGCGAAGATGTTTGTGTGTGTGTGTGTGTGTGTGTGTCTCTCTCTCTCCCTCTCTCTCTCTCTCTCTTCCGACACTGACGGATCTTTTTGTTACATGCGTGGATTAAAATTCTTTGGTTCCGCACATTGCGAAAGATCTGTTTTCTCTGTACAGATATGGCCGCGGTCTCCTACAAACGTGACGCCGCGTAAATCTCGGGCTCCACCAAATGCGAATTGGCGGATTTTCCCGATCGAAACTGTTCGATTTTATTGCGCATTTCCCGCAACGTTGAAAAAAAAAGCGCTAGTGGAGCCTGGATTTACACTTTTGCCTCACATTTTGATTGACAGGTTCCATAGTTGCGTATCACCCTTCATTAGTTCTATATCTATCATCTCAAGCTAAAAATAGAATAACTGAAACTAAAAATAGAAGTAGGCAGATAATTCTACACCCCAAGGCTGAAGCTCCTCTTGAACCATCATGCTTGAGGAAAGAAATAAACATTGAGATAAAAAGTCTCTCTCGAAAGCTGCTCGTCATGTTTACTTTCTAAACGAAAGAAAAAAAGTAAATACAGATGGGTATTCTTACAGGTACAACGGAGTTAGGTACACCCGGTAATCTCACCGTTTATCATCTGCTTGTACTTTCTGCCAAATGCATGTGTACTTGGGTATTTGAAAGCCTTTCTTTTAGTAGGCTTGTGCAACAATTCTTTTATGGATCAAAAGAATTGATTTCTCCAGTTAATATACATTTCTGTCAATATTTTTCCCATCATTGTTTTATTTCGTATAATGTTGCAACGTGTGAGTGAAAATCAGGCACAAGGTCACCCAGGTCAATTCACAATATTTTTACAATGCCATTTTTTCCGTGCATTATCACCGACTATCGGACATTTCCTTGATGTAGAACAGAGCTTCACGTGAATCACCTCAATAGACGTCCGTTTACAGGTCAACAAACGGTCTGTTCTGGGCTCGGGATCTCACTATCGTGAGTACTCATTGTACGTGTTTGGAGAAAACTGCTTGTTAAATTGCTCAAGGCCGGTGCCTGTTGACCAAGAAGTGCAGCTGGCTGCTCACTAACACCCATATACAGTATACATTCATATTGAGCAAAAGGTGGCAGAAAAATCAGAAGTGACTCTGGGGATCATAGCGTGCAAGTGAGTAAATACGCCAGTGACTGATCCACCCTGGATTTGAAACCAATGGGCAGAGTAACCCCAAGTCCGAAACAGAAGGTACCAGAGGCCCCAAAACAGGGACCTCACTCAATATTTACGTATCGCAGCAAAAAGGCCAAGATGTATATTTAACCCGGGTCAGTAATGATACAAAATTACTTATTTCCTTCAGTTCCCTGACTGTTCGTTACAATGAACACCTGGTCAGGACTCCTCCACACCAAAGTAAACAACAACACAACCTTACCTCCCAGTCCAGATCCACTCCTAAACCAACCTTATTTAACACACACTCCGCATCTATTTGATTAATTGTCTCAGTAATTATGGCTCATGAATCTTTCGGCCGGACCCGCCAGACATGAACCAGGTCGAGAAATGGCCTCATAATGAGAGGAGCAGATAACCGGTCTAGAACGGACTAGTCTAAACCCTCATCACGCCCAGGTGCAGGGGCGGATCCAGAACTTAGTTATCTGCACATCACACTTCTAGTTTATTCAACATTTGAATTTCATGGGGAGGTGAGGGGGGGGGGCAATTTTATATTTAGCTTTTTATTTGCCGTATCACTAGACCGGCTCCCAGATTTTTTTGGTCACTTTCCTTTTTTATGAGACATTACTAACTTCAGCAAAAGAACTTAAAAGACCCATTACAATAGCAACACAGATCTTTCAATGCTTTGATATCTTCAGAAGGTGAATTACAAATCATACAATTTAAGTCAAACATGACGATTCGTTCCAACGGTCACTTTTCACTTGCAAGGGTGCACATCGCATACTGGGAATATTAATAAGAATAAACTTCGAATGTTTTGAATTAAACAGTTGTGGCTTATGGTCATTTAATTAAAAACGTACCTGATAAAATACGTCAAATGATGTAATCATGTCCTGGATGACGGCGATGACGTCTTTCCGCTCCTCAGCGCGCTCTGGTGTTTCCACCTCGTACTCTCCTCCCTTCGCTTTGTGCAGAAGGTTCGGACCAAACAGCGTTGCTAGGTTGTGGGCATCCATCTTGTTTCCCGGTAACTAAGGAGTAAAAGAGCATGCTTATTTACATGAAAGAGACACTTTAAATCCATCCTTTGAAACTTGCGGTTCATTGGACAACACTAAATCAATTAAACAGGTCATTATTTTGAAAGTGAAATTGCTATGGAAACCAATTCGTTACCTGGTTGCCATGGTCATCTATGACGTCAGTGGAATGTTGTACGACAAGCGACAAGAAGTGCAGGAGCGCCCACAGCGTGTCCCTGTTTACTATCGGTAGCAGCGCGATCAGATCGTGTAACGCTCGATGACGTAATGACGCATCTTTTATTTCTGGAAACAGAATAAATCAGAGCCTTTTATTGTATATATTAACAATAATGATATACATTGACGTTTCTCTCAAGGTGACAGAATCAGCCAAAATAATTGCTGGCTGAGCCAGTTTACTGACGAGTCTAAAAGATGACCGAATCAGCACCTGATGCGACTTCCTGGTATTGATTCCAGTAGATGCAATGCATTAACAAAGTAAGGGTTCGAACCAACCCAAACTAGTCGCCTTTAAATAATATTGCAAATACAGCTATGTCCACTTTGTACAATTTTTTTCCAAATTCCTATGCAACGAATCTGTACATGTATATTCAGACATCTTGTACATATTGATAAAATCACTCACTTCTTGTAGCTACGAATGCGGCGTAGAGATCCCTCGTCAGTAGCGGATCCGGCAGGTCACGGAAGAACTCCTTGAGTAGCGCGGCCACGTCATGTGCACTGTGCTCGTCCGTTAACGTTACGTCCTTACCGCTATCAAACTCCTCACGCATCTAATAACAAACAATTATTAGTCAGGTTAGTGATGCCGTTTTATTCTGTACAGCTTGAACTACTGTGCACCTGGTGCGTCAGCGGCACCAAAACTTGTTGCGTGGGTTTCTTGTAAGCCCGTGCTCAACACTGTCAGCACATTTACCTTCTGCTAACCCTTTAATCTTACTTGTGTCGCAATACTGACTGTATCCTTGCGGATTCGAGTAAAAGCAAATAAAGAGGAATTTTGCTTTTTGCCTTTTGTTTTCAAATTGTTTCATTTTGCTCAATAAAATTGAACTGAAAGTACAGTTGCACTTCAGATTTACCTTATGCGGTCACGAAAACCTTGTCAATCTTTTGTTTAGGCCTTTTTTCTTTTTTTTAATCATTTGGATTACATTGCACTTTCAGGATTTTCAAAGTGCGGCGATCGGAAAAAAAATAAAAATAA
>JBCAUI010496836.1:0-13509 GCA_038406195.1 Haplosyllis anthogorgicola | reverse complement strand
AAAGAAAAATACAAATATGGCTGCCAATTTGAGAATAATGGTCACAACAACAACATATTTGCTGGGCATTCATGGGGACATAGGTGCATGTGTGTAAAATATGAAGTCTCTATGATCAATAGTGTGCTCAGGGTGAGTGTGCACAGATGCTGACGTTGACGACGACAATGACAACGACAATGACGACGGACAAATCATGATTCCATAGACTCTTTGGCATTATGCCAAATGAGCCAAAGATATCTTTACCCTTTGTTCAGGAGGATCAAATATCGGGGGTCGATCGTTGACGTTCTTCATCCAGATTCTTACAGAGGCTGTTCCCGTATTAGCTGGCTCCCCTTTGTCTTTGGCTGTTACCAGAAACTCGTACTTACGCCCTTGTATGAAATCATAATCTAGTCCCCTAGAACAAATAGAATGTTAAATTACTGATGCAGTCTCCTGTGGTGGTGTTCCACAGAATTACTCATTGCGTAAATTTAACTCAGATACAGTGTAAAGAATGAATGTAACAAACTTTAATGGCTACAGACAGAAGTTGACTTAAAATACTACAGTACACTACGCTTCTGTACAGTGTTATTGATCTGAAATATTGCCCCTTAAACCTTGGGAAGTACATACAGTTTGAAACTTAGTAACTATGGGCCAATCAGATTTAAGAGTTTGGCCATTACTGTGGTAATCAAGAAACCTGTGAGTGTAAACATGACGACGTCACTATGTAACACATATTTAGTCCCATTTAGTACATGTCGGGATCATACATTGCCACAAGGACAAAACTTTCCGCTTACAATGTTACTATGGTAACGAGTTTATGGGTTGCCAAGCAACCATTAGTTACATAATTAGTTGCCATGGAAAACTACATGATTTTTACTACAGTTTCACTGTAAGTTATATTTAGACATATTAAATTAAATACTGTTAATTTATGTAACATTTAGTGAGTTACTAACTTAGTAAGAATCTTCCCTTCCATTGCCTCATTTCACACAAAAACCCACAATCTTTTCATACCCTTGTCATACCACAGCATACGCAAATCCCTCATGCACAGTCTTACGTGTGAAATATAACCATGTGTGCACACAATTTTATAAAATACTAGATATCCCCCGTGCTTCGTACAAAATATTTGCCTTGTCACTACACTATTGGGAATCACTTCGATGTAAAATGTTCAAATGAATCAAATGATGTAAAATCACTGTACACATTCCTCATACTTTGATTAATATTAAATTATTCCACATGGAAGTAAAGAAACAAACTATGAGGCCACAACTTATTTATTTGTTGCTGGCAAAGTGCACTTGTATAGTCTGCATCATCCAATGCAATCTACCATGCTGTTTTATCTTAATTCTAATCTTATTTTTCTCTACCTATCCATGCATTTTGCAAATATAACGGGCAATGCAAATATCAAAGAAAAAAGTTGTGGCCTTACAATAAATAATATACAATAAGAATAAATCTAGGAAAATTAAACTTGCTTCCAAGCCACAGAGGTCAAAGTTCAAGGTCAAAACGGATAATCATGCCATACTTACTGTTCAATTTCGATATACAGGCCTTGCCTGGGATTATACATAACATAGATATATCACTCAGCGAAAAACACATGCGCAAAAGAATAGATACACATGTATGATAGAAAAAAACTATTGGAAACAGCGCAGGGCCATCAAGTATATGGATTAATTTAAATCTGAATGGACTAAGAACGACAAGCATTCAAAAGAATTGGGGTTATCTTTAAATATATGGTGAACCCAAAATCGAAATAATTTTCTTGAGTGACAGTTTGAAAAACAAACATTTGCAATAACTGCGCGAGAGGTGTAACAATTATAATTAAACCTGCAAAATTAGTTGCATTTCTTAAAATTATTTTCATTAAAGTTAACAGTTATCACAGATGTCATTATCTTTGTGAGTTGCCGACCAAAAGCAAATAGTTGCCGACCCTGAGCATGGGCTGCACCTTGGAAGTTGAAGGGTTTAGATAATCTATGAAGCATTCTCCAACCTATTTCAAATAATAGTTGATAAAACATGTCCTATTTTGAAAGCAAAAAATATCTTCCAAAAATTTTAAATAAATTTCTGAAAAAGTTGCCGACCAAAGTCCTGAAAGTTGCCGACCATTTGGTCGGTGGCCGGCGCTTAATGACATCTGTGAGTTATGTGAACAGATGTCTGTTTTTCACCGTTTTCTTTTTTTTTTTTTTTTTTTTGAAGGACCAACCCTGCAAAGTTTCCACGATGCTTCAGTCAAATGCAATCTTTAGTCTCGAAACATGTAATATGTTGCAATTCGATCAAGATGTAAACCGCATTTCAATTTTCACTGAATGAAGCATACACACTACAGGAAAAGTAAAAAATTTGATAAACTATTTACAGTTAAATTTGGTACAAACGTTGTCTTACTAAAGTCAGTACGTCTTTAAAAAGTCACTTTTTTCGGCATGCATATGACAACAAAAATATGCAGCAGCTAACAACTAAAGCAAAACGTGCATGATCAATGTTTTTGCATTAAATAAAAAAAAATTAAGCCATTCAACCAAAAATACGTTTTTAGAAGATTGGCAAAAAAGTTTTTAACAAATATGCATGCAATTTCTGAAACAAATGGATCGACAGGGGCGTCGCGGATGGTATACTTACTCGGCAGCACGTACGTAGCCCTGCTGTGGATTGTTGAAGTCTGGCACAACGGTAAATCTCGCATCCGAAACTTCAAACGTAACTTCCGAATTCAACCCAAAATCCTTGTCAATCACCGACACTGAAGACGAAGAAAGGGGAGTTAATTCAAACTATTAATTTGGTTTCATATAAATCAAAGGCAGCTGATATTGGGACACAAATGGCATCCAAAATCAAAACCACTGAGCATGTAACAGTGCCTCCATTGTCTTCAAAAAGTAAAGCTTGAGGAGATCATAGTGCACAAGTGAGTAAACATCCAAATTCAAGGTGGCTCTGAAACCCAAGGGCCGAGTCACCACAAGTGTGAAACTATGGGTACCAGTGATCCCATAAAAGAAATTTGACCTCGATCAAACAAAACATTTTAACGAAAACAGAAATGAAAGTAAAGCTTTTATAGTAAAAGAACAATTTTTCTCCATAAGTAAGGATAATACCTGTAAGGATATTCTCATCAAGTTGCAGATTTTCTCGCACATCACGTGCCACGTACATCTCCAGCGGGAACTCCGGGGCATGGTCGTTCACGTCCATCAGATTCACTATTAACTGCAAAAGCATGAGATGTCGACGGTTAATGTTAAAAGTAATGAAAACCCAAGTCTCTCAATCTTTTCATCATATGCATCGCGGAGAATATAAAATCCGTCGTAATGTGCGGTACGCAGTTAGTAAAATCAGATCATGAAATTCCTATTATAAGTTATGTGCACCTGCTGCCATTAGCTCAGCATGAAATTCAATTGGTGCGGGGTGCTAAACTTTTAATAGGAATTTCATGATCTGAATCTCATGCACATTCATGAAGTTTTCTTACAGGTCATCCCACTTAATTCGAGCACGGTTAACTTGGAACTATAACTTAGCTAGAACCTTTTAAATGTCCTATCAACAGGCATTTACATTATAAAATGGTCGTTTAACTCGAACTTCTGCTTAACTTGAACTTTTTGGAGTTGCCCATGAGGGTTCGGGCTAAGCGGAGTGACCTGTATTTACTCTAAATATGGTAAAACTTCTTCGTAGCTATCCTTTTGAAAGGACTCTTATCGGTTACTTTGCAATGCATAATGTTTCAATTGTCTGCCTAAATCGCAAGTATCTCAGAACTATAAAAACAGAATATGAGTCTTGCACTTTGCTCAACAAATGTGGCACATATTTTAGTAGAAATATCAGCGTTTCTTTACCTTAGTTGTCGCTTTCTTGTTGGTGTTCTGCTCGCTTGCGGTGACTACCATGCTGTACCTGCGCTTGTCCCTGATGTAGTTCAGCTCTTTCAGCGGGTACACGTTCCCGGAGTCTCTGTCGATGCGGAAAACGAGAGGTTCCTCCTCAAACTCCGACACCATTGAGTACTTCACAGGAAGGCGGTAAAATGACTTGGCTTGGATTTGAACCACTCTGGAAAAACATGAATAAAAATGAAATACAGCAGAACCTCCCATTTACGGACCCTCCTTTGAGCGGACACCTCCTTTATAAGGTTATCGGTTACTTTGCAATAAAATACTTATACAATAAAATAGCACTTTGTACTGACAAACTGCTCCACCTATCGCTTCCCCCAGTCCACCATGATACTATTCCTTTGAGAGGACACCTCCCTTAAAAGGACAATTTGGTCTGAAAAAGTGGTGTCCGTAAATGGGAGGTTCTACTGTAGAATTATGTGTGGTAAAATGAACTGTCGTACGCAACAAATAGCTCCATATTAGAAGTTCTTTATACAGCTGTTTAGTAATCGTAATTGACAAGTATCAGCCAAAAAACATTGTGCAGAATAAATCCCTTCATATAAATGCTATGCTGTTTTAATCTATAAATTCAGTCTTATTGTAATAATTTGGCGCACTGGTCTTAGCTTATGTTATGTAACCTGTCATAACGAATTTGCAGTTGAGCAATTGCCAGTCTATCAAGTGACAGTGCTGCTTCTTACACCATCCCACCATAATGTCGTAAATTATGCGTACACCATGAAGTTATAAACAAATGAGCTTTTTGTTTTGTTTCTTGTAATTCTGTTCTATTTTGATGGTTGTCATTAGTTTTCAGGCTGAGTCTAATCGACTTTTATTTGACAAAAAAAATACACTGAACTTACACTTCGTTGGTGGTGATGTCCTCTGGCATATCCACATTGTACGGATCCTGGTAGAATTGTGGGTCAATCTCATCACAATGGATCTCCACTACTTGCGCAGGGCTGTGCACGTCTGGGGGAGGCAACTGTGGAGGTGCACCCGTCTGGTACACGGCTATCGCGACCTAAAAAATAATGGTAATCATTGTCATTCACTTGGATTCCATATCATTTGCATCAGAATGCTAAGATATACTGTCATAATTTCACAAATACAGTGGAACTTCCTTTGGGCGGTCCTTCCTTTGAACGAATAGCAGACTTGAGATATAGCACATTAAATTATACTGCAAAGAACCCTCCTCTGCAAGACCACTACACCATGGACGACCACTTTCTTCCCAAAATTGAGTCGTCCAAAGTGACGTTTACTGTATCACTACTGATGTACAGAGTTATTGTTCGCAGTGAGGTTTGTGATGCTATTTTAAACATATGTAGCTTGTGTGACTGTGCTGGCTGTGTTACAACTTAATGGGTTTCTTGTAAGTCTGCTATAACAGTCAGCCCAGGTATATGATCTGTAGTGTGTTTGCCCAATACACCATATCACTGAATATCTTACCTTGAAGGGTTCGTCCGTAGTGCATGTGTACGGTGCCCTACCGTAGGTCTGTAGCTCACCAGTTACTGGGTCAATAATGAAACGATCGTTTGCACCTACAATAACAAAATACATGTAGTTAATTTATGGGTATTTAAAAAATTACCCCGGAATACGACTTTTATGCATAACCTAAGCTAAACAGATTTTACAACGGCGTGTCTATATTTACACTATCCCTAACATGTCTAAAACAGTGTACAGTAAAACGTGCATTGCTCGCATTAGCTATTGGATGAACTGCTGTCGTTCATGTAGAAATTTCAAACTGTAATTTGTACACTGGTATTTTTTACCCAGTCGGGTATTCTACTATCATTCACAACTTTTTATCATTTCTATTTTGCAGTTTGTCCAATGAAAATTTACCTTATTTTCGAGAAAAGACATTAAATTGAATTTTTACTTACCAGATTCTATTTGGTAGGTGGCTGATGCTCCGCGCTCGGCATCTATCGACTTGAGGGTCATGACGGTTGTGTAGGGGCGGATCCACATGGGTACGAGTGCACGCAGAGGGTACGGCTCATTGGTGAAGATTGGATCATACTGTCCTCGGTCCACCAACACTATCTTAATGTACCGGATCTCTTGAACTACAATAAAGGAAATAAAGAGACATTAGCAATATGGTTAAATTTGTGTAAAGCCGATATATACTCATAGTTTGCAGGAGCAAATCCATAGGGCCGGGGGATGGAGGGGGAAAGAGATCCTCTCTTATTCCTTTTGTGGTATGTTCAAAACAAAACAACTGCATGTCCGGCAATTGGAGATATAAAAATTTATCCGGGAGAGGAGGGGGCACAATGACTTCAAATACTTTGGGGCCAAAATTAGCCGTCAATTCTATTACACACTTTTACAGGGTTTGGAGGAGGGCTCCAAGTCTGAAGGCTCCCGGATACAAAAACAGTCCTCCCTCTAACCTGTGACACAAATTTCTTGATTCGTTGCCGCACTGAACTGAAACCTTCGTAACAAGTTTGAATTTTAAAAGAGCTGACAATTCATTGAGTTTCTATTTCTTAACCGTTGAGTTTTCGTATCGCTTTTTGGCACCTGGAGGAAAATACTTATCAACGCATCCACCGTTGCAACTTCATTGCTTTGAACATCATCAATACGATTGATTGATCACGTTTACAACTGTCAACGTTAAAACCTATAATTATATGCGGCTAACTCGAGGGACTATCTGCTGACGAGTGTCACTGTATTATTGACGCAGGAATTCCCCTTTCAGACCATAACGCAAAATCATTAGTTTGTAGCACCTGCTTCATAATTCGTTTATTTGAAACGCATTTAGTTATTTGCCTTTTTATTTGTATCTTTTTGATAAATAAATATAATCTCCAATGTTCGTTTAATTGTGTTTAAAATATTTAAATTTTAATTTTAAATTTCGGCATACATACTTTTTATATTTTGCTTTATTTTACATCAGTCTATCAGCTTAGCAAATACATAATACTACTGCATTATTTATTTATTACTACATTATACATGTATTTACTAGGCGTACTTTTTATTTGATTCAAAACATACATTTTTTATTTTGCTTCGTTCTTTACAGTCAGTCAATGTAAAATATTTTTGCTTAGTTTGTATCTATCTGAATTTTATACCGCATTTACTGGCTAAAGATATATCAAAATTGCACCTCGAGTAACAGTACAATTCCATTGCGAGGTTAGCCAGGGGAATTCCCTTTGAAATGACAACGTATACAAAAGGTCTTTGCAGCTAAAAATTCCCTCATGCAATGTAATATTAAGACTTTCTTTTCTCGTGTAATGTTTTATATATTCGAGAATAATTTGATACACACAGATCAAATGTCTTTTGACGCCAATGCAAAAGCAAAAAGGATTTTTCCAAATTGCACACAATTATTTCTTGAAAATCATCGGAATTTGGCATCAGCTCAAGCAGATGATATTTATGGTAATACCGTATTTACTCGAATTGAGGCATCCGGTGCCAAGACCAATTTTTGATGGGGTGCCTCTTTAAAAAACTTGAAAAACATAAATTTAATTGTGGCCTAACATAAAATTTGTGCAGAAATTGTTGTGTATTAAGAGATTAACCATCTTAAAAAGACAATTTTAATATTTATACAACTCTCTTTACAAGTTACTGATGAAAAATGACCATAAATATAGATTCAATTAGAAATCGCTTAATTAATTTTGTCTCAAAACAGAGGGGGTGCCTCAATTAGAGCGGCTGCCCCAATTCGGGTAAATACGGTACATGTGTAGGGACAATTTTCTGGTAGTGTGGGCCAAGTATTATTATCATTGTATACACATGTGAGCCAATCCCTCGCCAAATTATATTCCTAAAGCTATAATTTCATTCCAAATAGTTGGAACTTCATCAAAATTGTAATTGTTTGATTATTAGTTAAAAATTTCCCCCCTTTTTCGATTTCTGCCCGATAGATCTTTGTTAGTTTAGATTGACACCCTTTTTCCACCTGAAGATATTTCGTAAAGGAAAATATAAATTGGGGAGGCGCAAATATTTCGTTATTTCCTTTTTCTTTTAAACTTTTTTTTTCGGGAGGGGGCGTTGACATTAGTTTTACTTTAATGTGGATGTGAGTGCGTGCGTGTGTGTGTGTGCACATCAAAAGTTAATTTGAATTAACCAATACAATCATTTCAACCATTTTTATTCATTTTTATTTTTTTATTTATATTTTTAACTATTTATTTAGCTTATTAATTACATTTTCGGGGTCAGATCTTAAAAAGAAAGGCGTTCATGTAAATACATAATTGTGGGCCATCTTTAATTCCCTTTTTCAGCCGAAAACGGACTTTGATAATTTCAGTTTTACGCACCAGCCACAGTGAGTGTGTAACGCACACTGCTGATCTCACACACATTCACTGATGCCTGCTGACCCATAACAACATCGTGCACTTCCGCAAACATGCTCAGTAAATGCGGGAGACAGGGTTAACTTTACTTTAACCTTTTAAGTTCCAGCCGTGTTGAAACATTGGATCCTTAGATTATAATCGATGAAAATTAATTAGAACAGAATTTCACCATCTGACCTGGAAACTTCATTGATTTCGTTTGGTGGTACATCTTTGTAATATCTGGGTCAAATTCAAGATCACAGAACAGAAACTTGTCCAATTTTGACAGCTATCTGCCTAAATCATATCTTGTAATATTTGAGTACAATACACAAGATTAACATTAAAATACTATTACTTACACCATGATTAGGAGGTGAATCCGGGATTAGACCCCCGAGAAGGCCTTCGGATCCAATGAGCCGTAGGCGAGCTGGGTCCGAAGGCCTTTGAGGGGGATTCACTGACTACTTCAACAGGTTCCGAGGGGATTCACTGACTACTTCATGGTGTAAGGTTTTTATTTCATGACTAAAATGTGTTATAGTGTGCTTTCAATATTGAAAACAAAGTATTTAAAAAATAATGAAAAGGTGATTTTATATAGTCTAAAAACTAATAACTTTAAAACACCACCCTTTGACCAAAATCATGTGACAATTGGGTCTGGAGCCTAAAGGAGTGGATCCGGGCTCAGATCCACTCAGTCGTTAGCCAATCAGAAGGCTAGAAAGCAGGCAGTCATGAAATAAAATGTATTATTCATCTGTAAAACAACTGTTAATTCCATGCTTACATCGGCACTGAAGGGTTCACTCTTTAATACTTCTTGAAATAAATACTAATTACATAGATAAGTAAAAAACTTATGTTTGGAAACAATTACGTTACAAGCCAATCAAAGTATTGTCGTTCCTTTTGTAGGTTTTAGTCAGGCAGATACAATGATTCTTTATGCCAATAAAGGTAATTATGTCCAGTTCTTATGTTACCGAATGACCACACATTAGATTACATTATGTTGAGTTTGTGGTAGTTACTTAAATGATTGCCAATTGATTCAAGGCTAAAAGATCGTTCTGTTTTTGTAATAAAGGTTGTTGGACAAAACACACAACTGCATCTTTGACACAACTATACGACCTCAAAGCGAACGGCTACGTTGGGGACGGAGAAAAGCGAATTGTAGTGAAGGTCAAAAACAAAAACGATCACTATATTTTTCTTTCTGAATATCCACATCCTTACATGTACAAAGGTCAGTCACAATTATACCTCCTAGACATGGACTTAGTCACGTCAAAACGAGATGATATTTTGTCGATTTGTTTATTTACTTTTTTAATGAACCTGACGAAAAATAGGTATTCAACTTATTTTTTATTTTTGTGAACATGTTTAGTAAACGGAATTTTTGTTAAATGTAAGACTTAAAAGTTAAATTATTATAATTGTTTGCCTTAGTTGTGATAAATTAATGACACTTTACATGGAAATTTATGTAGATGGTAAAATGTATAAAATTTGCAAATGAGTTACCCTATCATCCCTCATAGTGTAATAACTCAAATTTTGTTAACATACAAACACATCGACAAGATAATATCTCCTTTTCATTTGATGACAAGTATGTATAGTTATTGTGAAATAGAAGTTATGTGATAGAAAAATAATTATAGAAAAAGAAGCACAAAACTGTTAAACATCTTTTATTGGGGTTTTCAGTATTCATTATATTTCAATGTTTCAGGAAAATCTGTTGAAATTCGGTTGTACAAAGATGGCATGGATCAGTACATGGTGCTTTGGGATGTCTCTGGAGAGAGACAGGTACAGGATACTGCATATATTCAAAGTATTTTTGATAAAAGTGTCTGCTTAATCATTCTCTCACATTTTGTAAATTTATAAGTAAAAGGAATTACGAAATCATAGTAGCCCATTATTTAAGTCTAAGGATGTACTCAAGCGTGTTTTCGGTTTGATATTCGAAAGGAAAGATCAAAGAACCTTCTCTAAAATGTTTATTAGCGAGGCCTTGATTTAATACAGAATCCCAGAGCTCTGGGCATACCAGCTCCTGGTGAAACTTTGGGAAAACAGCCCATGTGACGTGTGTATCACGACTAATTTACCAACTGACGAATAATGTTTGCAGGTGCTTGGCAATGCATCTATCATTGGGGTTTCTGATTCCGCCTGGGTTCGCTGGGAAGGAGGTGTTGTCGCAGCAGGAAAAGGTTCAGTTGTCGGTGAACAGGTCGCATTCTCACATAACATGGTTTTCCATGCTGAACATATCTACGCTGCAGGATCGTTTGGCGAATGGTATTTCTTTAGAGGTATGACCTACTTGATACAGACACGTATTCGTAATAACAAAAACACTTGGTTCTTAATTGATCCTCATGCCTAATGGCAATGAGAGTCTATGTATTGGAGGAAATCTATGTTTTTGTTCTGGGCAGCCATTGTCAAAAGTTGACTAGGACGCCCCACCCCCACCCCACCCCACCTCCATGCCCCGCCCCGGACTGTGGAAAATGCATTTCTGGGTATTTCAGACAATTCTGTGAAAAAAAAGGTGACCAGGATCCCCCTCCCCCCGGGGTCAGTGATCCGTCAGGTCACTTTTCTCGTTTGTGGATGGTAAGACTCAAATACAAGTATTAAATTCTAAATGAGAATAAATAGTTCTGTCTATAACTATTTAATACAATTAATGATTAAGATTAATAAATTTGCTTATTTATTTTCTTGTTTATTTCCTCGTTAGATTCAACATGTCCCAATTTATGGTTATGGAACACTACCAAGTCCTATTATCCTGTGTATGGAACATGCGAAAAACGCGTCAACTGTACACCTGTAAGTAACAAATCAAAGTTTATACTAAAACCATACTACCAGTCTCTGAAATACATGATTGGCTTAGTAAAATTACACAGTCATTAAATTTCAAAAAAGTATTCTTTTTGAGGACAAAAGTAAATGGCTAATTGTCTTTGCTATGAAGACATTGGTACGTTTCTGTTGTGTTCCACATTTATTAACATTCATTTTCTATTCCTAACTTCTTTCAGGGTTTTGTTCTGTCGGATTCTTTACCCGACTTTATTACGGATTACAATACAACCTGCCAGGCGAATGGTCAATGGAGCCGAATAACTAACTGTGAACGTGAGTTGAGTTGATTGTATTAGAGATTCGTTAGGACCGTGTCCCATGCAGCATTTTGTGACCAAATACAATGCACGTTTGTTTTGAAAATCCAAATTTACAGGTTGGAACAATTAAATAAATATCTCTAACTATGACAATTTATGTTATTTGCCTTATGGTATTTGCCTTCACGATATGAAAGATCCTGGATAGCTTGAGTCCGGGTGCTTGCTCCAAAAGATGCCAAAGATGTTTTGCGAAATGTAGAGTACAAAAATACCCATTTGGCCTTCAATTGCTTACGTTTGAAAATTATATTTTTCGCTCTTAGGTATACCATGTCCAAAAATTACTGTACTCAACGCAAATTCAACAAACGTTACAGGAGTATTCGAAGACATTGTATGGGTCCAGTGCGACGTTGGATATATTATGCGTAAGTTTCTTACAACGCAATTGAATTGTATGGTATATAATTCTTAGTGTCGAATAAAAGCCTAAATCAAATCAAATATTAATTACACAAGTAATAAACACCTGGCAGTAAAAGTCAGAATGTATATTTCATCGCAAATGGTGTAACTTTTGGATTAACTCCTGATTGGGTGAGACGGATGAGATGGAATAAAGTTTTACAGAATGCATCATGGAAACATGTATATTTTAGTTCAAAGTGAAGTTTTACCTCAAGCAAAGGATTTTAACTACACAACACAAATTGCATTTTGCCAGGCGCGCGGCGAATGGAACAACACCATCGAGTGTGAAAGTAAGTAAACTGTACTACAAGAAAAATTGTTTTATGCGTGCACTTCTTTCAGCTAAATAATTTCAGTGAAAAGCAAATTTGGTTGTCGTAGCAAATGCTGTGAAATTTTTCATACACTTAATCCAGAAAACTGTTGCGTTTTTGTTTCTTGCAGAGAAGCCGTGCTATGACCTACGGGTCAATAATTCCAACGTGACGAGCGGATTCAAAGGAGTTTATCTCGATTCCACCACAATTACTTGTGATGAAGGGTGAGTCATTTACAATACTTTATTTACCTAGACTTAAAATCAGTTTCCAATACCATACACTCCTAGTATTTTCAGGATAATTGTACAATATGTATTTTTCTAGATGATTTTTTCTAGTTTCACACCCCGAATAGACTATAATTTGACAGAAACGTTAATTTCAGCCTTATTTCATTCGCTGCAGATATGTTTTTCCTGATCTGGAACATTTTTCGTCGGATGCTTGGTGCATGGCCGACAGAACATGGAACATTACGTACGAACCACCCTGCAGACGTAAGTTTTAAATGTTTTAAGAACATAATGAAATAACAAATTTTCTCTGAGATGGATTGGTGCATTTCAGACGGCTTACATTAAGACTAAATTACACTAAACTTGCAGGACTTTTTTATTTAATAATTTTCTTCTCCACATAAAACTTTCATTTGTGATATGTAGATATACTAGAAGACTACATCAAAAAGATAAATGGAAACAACTTAGCTTTCAATGATGGTGGAACTTGTTCAGTTTCTAGCTTTTGTTATGAAACTTATAAAACAATCAATGTAAATGAAAACTATCAAACTTTTTTTCGCCACAGGTCGACCATGTCGAAACATTACCATTCCCAACTCAAATACAACCAATGTACCCGGCGTGTACGAGGACAGAATCCACATTGAGTGTGATCTGGGATTCTCGTACACCGTGGACTGGGTGACGCGGATACTGGAATATGATTCCGAGTGTTTATCGACAGGAGAATGGGACAAAAACATCACTTGTGAAGGTTTGTGTCAAGAAATTTACAAATGGAAAATAGTATTGTCGACTAGCATCAATCGGTTGTGAGGCGGAGCGAATGCACAGAGTAAGCGAAAGCTTTAAATTCATTCTGTAACGTTTTATTCCTTCTTTGGACATTATAATATCATTCTGGCAACACTTTAATAACAGCTGAGGCAGATATGACATGAATT
>JBCAUI010496725.1:0-13511 GCA_038406195.1 Haplosyllis anthogorgicola | reverse complement strand
GATGCACCATGTGCGTTGGCATCCATGTGCGGCAATTACCGGCAATATTATAATTAGCCATGTGAGTGAGGATGATACAATGTTTACAATACAAATATACTTGTTTCTGGCCGGAAAGGGGTTAAGCCGCACATGTTTCTAGGTCAAAGCGTGCTTACTGGAACTCCGATAGGCAACAGACAGGTACACGGGTATATTTAAAAACAGTACCTCTGACAATTCCTCTGTATGAATGAAAGGACGAATTAAAAAGAGTACACCGCAAAAAGGGCCATGAACTGTCCTCTCTTTACCACATAGAACTGGAAGCGTCGTTGGTTAATTAATTTAGAATTGCGTATTGTTACTCAATATCTGGTTGCGCGCAGTGCTGCAGTACGGATTGCTTTGTTGGAATGAATCATGGACATTTGATGTTTTTAAAGATTACTGACGCTCACACACGCCCTTGAGCATTATCTATTTCTCCCTGATTTATTTTTTAATATTACCAGCCTTGTATTCATTTATTATATTGAAAACCTTAAATGTCTATCGTACGTTACAAACATTGAATCCATACCTAGCACTGTATTCGAATTTAAAAAGCATTTTGAAGCAATTTTGAAGGTGGCTAATTGTTGAACCATAAATATTTAAACTAATTTCACATTGTAAAACTGTAACTGCCTATGCATAGCCAAAGAATAATTTCATTCTATCAAAGGACGGCCCAGTGTGACTTCGGTGCTTAGAGATTGAGCAGGTAACCTTATTAAAGGCAATAAAAGCCAATCTTAGACCATGTAAGCCAAGATAAGGGAATTTATGTCTGTCCCTCTGAATATCTCCTGTGATGCCGCAATTGAAAAATGGCTAGTATTAACAAGGCTGACAAACGTGCATCATTAGCGGAGCTTATACGGGCTGAGATGATTATAGGAAATAATTAAAACCACCTTTTGTCCCAGTAAATGTGTAGTTGTGTGATCCAATGCTAGTTACGTGTAATTCTTGCCTGTAAATAATTATAAACATTGTCTTCTATTGTAAGTCCATTGAAAGCAACTATCCGTAAGGACTAACATAAGCCCTTTTAAAAATAATTTGGGAACAAAGATCCTTCTCGAGATTTGCACCGTAAGATACAACAGCAAGAGAAATATCTACTACCACATTTCACAGTCTCCAAATAAATCAGAGGCGAAGGGCCAATTCATACCACGAGGCCCTATTAGGATAAAGTGCACATAAACAGACGTCCCCGGTCCACAACCTTATTAACTTTTGGAAAGCATAAATTCCATGATATTAGCTGCATTTTAAAAAATTAGCCTTACTCAGTTTGTTCTTTATATTTTAGAGAAGCGGACTTGCCAAAAAAGTAATTGCTAAATGAAGGAAAAGCAGTGTGGATTATATACACCGGGACATTATATGCGATACGTAAAAGTTTGCATGTTACAATGTACCACGAGTGCATTCTTTCCAATGCGCAAGATGGGAATGTATTGGAACAGAACATCAGCCTAAAGTACAGACGCTCGTTATATTTGGCAAGGCCAGTTGAACATCAGTGACAGACATTAAGTTAACAATGAACACTTCGGGATATTGACTAATTACAGACAGTATGAGGGCTGCATTGTAGGCCTTGCGTGTGCATACAACGGTTTTGTGTATCAATGATTCCTTTGAAGGCCATGAAAACGACATCTTTGAAAGTCACTTAACCGTTGATGAGAATATCAGAATGAAATATTTTTTTCCGATATAAAATATATTTGATTATGAATCATAAACGTGAACTGCTTTAACAGAGACCCTGTTTATACATCACAGCTCTCTTCAAATTGTTACAAAGTGATATTTGAAGCTAATGGCTAAGTAGCATGATACAAGTTTGGTGCGAAGGATAAAGTGTTGCGAGTTATTTGCATGTAAATGAGGATAGTAAAGCATTGGTCAATGAAGATAATGGGCTCTTGAAGCAAGCTTCTGTAGCTGACAGTGAAGAGCTTATATCAGCTCAAATCATCCCCAAACTCGCATTTACATTTCACTCTCTGCCATTGTTGCCTCAATGCCCTGTCTCCGGGGAAATGACGCTTTACCGCCGAATTAAACACTGATATTATAATATTTTGTATGCACACCCTAAATCATTGCTCTGAATTTATTACAAAAATGTCTTTATCTCATTTGTGATCAATTGCAGCAAACTAATTGTTGAATTTTACATTTAAAATTAACTTGTGCAGTGCTCGACAACAGCATTGCTGCAACGAGACACCGAGAGTAAAGTGCACTTAGTATCACACAGTCAAGTAAATGTGAACTTTAAATTTTATTTGCATGCACCCTGGCTGGTTTCTTCAGAGATGTACACTGTACGTGCAACATTTGTCTGGTACTTTTTACGTATCAAAAAAACAGCTCGTAAATTTCCAAGTTACCTTCGTCACACAGCTACATTTCCTAATGAGTTTAATTTTGCAACGTTATGATAATAGAACGAGACCACCTTGGTCAATTAAAGTGTTCACTAAAGTTCTAATGACACTTTTGACACGGAATTTTCCTAACTTTCATTCACTGCTTTACACAGATGGTACAAGAAAGTAACTTGATGATGCACCAATGGTAATTCCCTTTTTGTGCATGGAGGGTTGAAACACTGAGTCTAACCAAAACAGGTGGAAATGGGTTTTCTGCAGTTAACCGGCTCTATGATCAATACAATACAAATTTTGTGCCAAAATAAACCACAGTTAAACCATGGCAAGCTTTTCCATGCATTGCTTGGAAATGATAAATTAATTGTTCTTTGATTACTAATTTTTATATTAGTTATATTACAGCTTAATTGTCTTTGTCTGAATTAGGAAACTCGAAATTGTTTACCTCTGTTTAAACTGTAAGGTTACCAAGTTATTTAAAGTTTAAGAAATAAGTATTATTTAGAGAGAACATTCGGGATAAAATCTTGCATTTGTCATGTCAAATTTCAGTTGCTTTTGCCCATTATTGTACCGCCCGTTATTACACTGCTGCCACTGAGAATGTTCTAATCACAAAAATGTTGCTCTATCAGAAATACACTTGTACATTATCAACAGCCAATAATCGAGCGTACACAGCGCTCGAATAATGTTTTATTAGCTACAAGAACATAAGAAATCAATTTGGAAGGACTAATAATCCCTTCAATTGTTTGCTTGTAGAAAGCTTCACAATATGAAAAGATGCAATTACCATAACATTGTCAAATGGAACATGGTTTGGATATCTTAGACAAAGAGGTCGTGTCGCAGTAACGATACGTGATCTTGGCTTTTGTTACATGTGTGGCCTGCTATCATTTTCACCAATATGTCGCCAGTAACGAGAGGTGATTATACAAATTAATGTATTAATTTTCCACTTCTGAAACAAAGGGAGGAAGGACCAGTGGAGCTGCATTGCGAAAGGATGTAAGTGCATGGGCTCGTGTTCTTACAACATCAGCAATAGAAACCATGGCAACACATACAGCAAACAAATCTCTCTAACATGACAACCAGCTCAAAAGATGAGACTGCACACCAATGTAGCATAAGCCGATTCATTTCAATCTCCTTTCATCATCTTATTAAATAAGGGCCAAGTCACTGACAAAGATGTCATGAACGAAATTAATAAAGGATAATTTGTAATCCAAGCACATAAAAGAAACTTACTTAGTCTTCTAAATTGTTTTTTTTTTTTTTTTGAAGAAAACAAAATTCAATTGATACGTTTAGAGACAAGTGGAAACAGAATGATTGTAATGTAAAGCAAGCAGTTTCTCTGGTGACATTTACAGTAATTCGGAAAACCATCAAATCTGTTCTGATCATTGTGTGGTTATTGACTGAGAATCTATCCAACTAGGCTCATTTTGTTCAATGCCATTTGAGGAAAAGTAGATTTCTCAACACAGGAACGCGATCAAAGAGTGATAGATGCCTGCTCATACGTTCACATGCTGGGATCTAGCACACAAGGGTATATGCTTGGTTTACATAACAAGTTGATTATTACCCTCAAGTATAACACTGACCTCCTTTGTTGTAGGTAATCCCATTCTCTTCATCATGCCAGCTTCGCACTTCTTCGTACTGCATGGGTTGTCTTCCTCGTCCACGACCCTTTCTGCCCGACGGTGTAGAGGGGTTAGAGCCTCCCTCGTCACCACCCGGGTCAACTCCTATCTCTACAAGGTCAGCTCGAAGTTGAGCTAATTCTCTTGCTGCTCTGAAAACTCCTGTATTACTAGGGTCAGTGCCTGCAGGACTAGCTGGACCTGAACCATTAGAACTGTTCTGAGATCTATTTGTTACTTCTTTCTTATCTTCACTAGACTTGTGGTGTTCCATAAGATGATGGTGATTATGATCATTTCTCTGTCCACCGGATGAAGATCTGTGGTGATGTCTCCTGTGCCTATGCTTCCCCAGAGGAGTGGAGCCAGTGAGCGAGGATGACTTCACTCCAAGACCTGGAGACCTGTGTTTGTGGTGTTTGCGTCTCTCACCAGGCAGGTGATGATGGTGTTTTATTTTATGCGTTGAATGAGAGGAATGGGTGGACTTGGTGTTATGTGATTGTGGTCTGGTTCCAGTGCAATTAGATGTCCGTTCCTTGTGTTTGTTCATAGAGGACGACGGGGATGGAGAGGCGGCTCCAGCACTGGAGTTTAGGCTTGAACTAGTCTGTGTTGAACCTACAGCTTTCTGTTTGTGCTGCTGCTGTTGTGCTTGCCACTGAAGCTGTGGTTTGGCTGCCTTTACATGCAGTATTGGGGAACCCGTGCTCGAGGCCCTACTAGAGCTCCCTGTACCATGACCAACTGTCGGGGATGACCTATCCATCCTCCCTAACGGCTATCCGCTCTGATATGCCCCCTGTGGACACCTTACTGCGTGCATGCACTACACGCACACATTACTCTCCACCGCGGAAAAACTTCACTTTTACTTCAAATATTCATTTCTATCACACACTATAATGTCCCCAGCAATATTCCTTTGTGATAAAATTATTCCACTTCTGATTTAATGATTAATCCACATTAAAACTTTACCTTTTTCTACAAGATTTGAAAAAGTCATCTTGCGGAGAGCATATTGTACATTATCCTCCTAATTGCACGACGTAATGGTACTCCTGTCATGAAAACAGTTTTACTGAATCACTTCCAAGCCAATACTGTGTGGAAGTAGTTGAGATGAAATAGCTCTGTTGCTGTCAGTTGAATTGTATTGAGCACATGCAGGGCTCACACATTCTCATTTACACCACACATTTCATCTGTCTTTTAACAAAAATCCTCATGGAAAACTAGCTGTCAAACACTGCATAACATAAATAAGGTGATTGCCTAAAATACATAGCATTGTGCTTAATTGTCTTACTTTATACATGAGGTTATATTACTGCTCCCTTGTGTAATGCACCAGGTTGGGTTGGGGTGTACCTTTCCTTTATGCAAAGTTAACACTCAACAAAGTTTAACAATGCATCTATGTATATTCCATTTGATTGTGACCATCGAACCATCTCCCCTCGAGTGTGAACTTCACTCTCCGTTTAATCCCTTTAACTTAAAGCTTTACAACAAGTAACATCACCAGATGCCTAAATCCAAATTGTGTCTGTGCACAAAATCTATCCAACGTGAATGTGTGGATAAAACAGTGAACTTAGAGGCCACAGCCAGTGATAAAGCTTTCCTCCAAGTGTATGCACTCTAGTGTTGCACCGAATGAGACTGAGCAGCATGCTCAATATTTCCTTTCTTTATTGAGTCAGCAGTGTGATATGCATGCAGGCCGGTTAGCTTGTTGTTGCACGACGTACGTATGCAGGCGAAATGCACACACACTCTCTGGTAGTATTTCTTCTGTTGTACTTACACTACAGCGGAGTACTTCCATATGCGGCTGTATGGTTAGTAGTTGTCAAATGTAAACAAATCCTTGTAATTAAAACCTCTCTATTCCGCTTCCTGTCACAGCCCCGAGACCCTGTTAAAATGTAGATAAAAGCCGCATAAATGATTGAGTGAGAAATAGTAGAGAGACACAATGGAATTGAACAATGTGACTACTTGAGTCTTGTGAGAAGACACAGTAACTAAACGCCTGTTTGCCCATCTCCTCTTCGTCTTTATCTTCGCTGCCTTCAGCTATCAACAACGCATGACAAATTCAAAATCTCCCTGTTGAAAAGTCTCAAAGACTGCCTCCATTAAATTCTATTTGACTGCGTTCTGGCTCTGGTCTTTGTATCGTACCACATATAGTATACTTACCATACTTTCTCAGTTACAACTGTATTTCGTCTTTGGACATGAACACACTATAGTATACATTGGTGTAGATGGACAAACTGACACTAAACTGATGTATTCCTTTTCTGGTATCACACACCAGTAAGCCTTAACACTGGCCTCGTCCAATTACAAGCATAACAATTTACATTGACTCTCAAGCACCAAATCTTTAGCAAATCAAAACAAAGGACACACAGAATGCAACATGCGCCAGTCATTTGGGCCTTAATTTATGTTCTCGTTTTTTTCCACTGGCAACCTGGTGACAAGAGCCCGAGCTTCACGAATTATTAGGAAACATAATAGAGATTTACCATCATTTATAAACGACAGAAATGTGAACACATTTCTCGCCTTTACACTTTTAACCTTTTTTTCCTACTCACGTGTATTGTTGTTAATTGCTCATGGGTACCTCTGTGATAACGATATGTTTAATGCAAGTAAACACGAAATTGTTATTATTAATTTTTTTTGGCGAAGATGAGGCCTGAAGGAAAAAATCTGTGGTCTAAGTGTTAAAGATTCATTCAAATACTTACACATACGGTTGGCTTTGATGTATGTCTGCAATAAATAATACCATTTTAAAGAAAGGAATTGAATGCGTCAGTAGATCAAAATGCCTTTCCTTTGGTAGATAATTTGTACACAAGTTTGCTTTTACCTGTAATCACAGCCTTTTAGCCTCATTGCGACTCCTACATAAGGGATATAAAATATATGTTTGACACGAATTAACAATTATCACCTTTGTAGTCAGCTACAATAGGTTGCAATCGTCGCGATGTGAAAAGAGTCGAGACCCACAACGACTTCAATTCAATCAATTACTAATTAACACAGATGGCAAGACGCTCACACGTAATCAACCATGCCATGTCGGAAAAAATAACACCGTTTTGTTTTAGTTTACAAAGAATGAGTATCGCTATTAGATGTAGGATAAATATTAATCAATACCATAAAACAATTACTTTCCCTGCGTCTATTTGAATATTAAAATACGTGTAATACTTTGAACATCATTTCATCATCTAAATTTTAAACAATACTTTGACTCAGGGAAAAACCCTCATTACGTCACTATTTTTCTAAGTTGATAGTTTTTGTCCGCGGTGTTACCAGATGCATACTTTCTTTCGACAAACAGGAAAATTTTAATTTTCAATCAGTCTAGCTATTTATCAAATGGACCTAAGCTGCATATGGAACTACAACGATATGATACGAAATGATCGTCCCCATAACATGTGAGCACAACGAGAGTACCCGCCGGGCAGGGGCGGCGAAGTGGGGCAAAATGCATAAGGTAAGCCATAGGGCTCGGACGACCAGTCTCGACTAGTCGATAGTCGAGTTGTATGCTCCAACTAGTCAACTAGCAATCACTAGTCGACTAGTCTATTTCCTTGTAAGATAAGAGGCCAAACAGTTAATCAGTGACCATTTAAGTTTACATTTTTACCCAAAATGACATCGTATTACAATTTGCAGCATCTGATAACTTGATTTTGCAAGATAAAATTATTTTTATAATTGATTACACGAATGGCATCCTCAAAATGTAAATACACACCAAATATGTGGGTGTTTTTATGTTATGCAGGGATTTTAAGTGCTCTGTACTCAACAAGTAAAGAGTGTTTCACACTAGATATGGCTAGCTGACTAGTCGACTAGTAATGCACCTGAATAGTTGACTAGCAAATGTTTGCTAGTCGCCCCAGCCCTAGTAAGCCATTATCTTCAGGGAAAGTCTGGCAGAGGGTCAACTTAAAGTTAACTAATTCTTAATGCAACGCTAATTTCTAACCAAAAGTACATCAACTATAGCTTACATTATTAACATGTCGGGGAATCGATCCTGGGTCACCTGCGCAGCAGCCGTTCGTGCTTTCAAAGACCCACTATAGAAAATTCTTATTTTAGCACTCGATCTGAAAAGCGGGATATAGAGGTGGTGGTAACATTCGACAGTTCCTTGGCCCATTGGGCTAACATTTCCCTTGAACTGTTTTGCTTCAGCCGGAGGTTAATATATTTAATCATGATAAGAGATTCCGTTCTGGGATAAGAGTACTCTGTTTAACTGGCGAATTGATTACAGACTTTGCAGACAGGAAGAACAAATATAAATATTCGATATATAACGTTTAGGTGAGCTGGGATCCCAACGCAGCTTCAGTCCAACACAACATCCACGACCTACCTTTATTTTCTACGAATGAATGGAACCAATAATCTGAGCGATATCTTCGTGATGTGAATTTATGTGAACAGCCTTTACATGGTAAATGTACGTCAGAATTAAACACCTATTATTTTCACATAATCAGATCATTACATCTGACTGTAAACCAATTTGATAACATTACTTTGCTGGTGTTCGGATCTATTTGAACTTCTGAGAATGTTATTGGGTTTTCCCAGAACCTGCATAATATGACTATGGATATGAAAGTGTTTGCTGATTCAAACACCAGTGTTTATTTCAAATGAAAACATTGCATCAAATATAGTAAACACGAGTTACCCTAATAAAAGTTCAATTTAAAAGAGATTTGGTTTGATTCACTCGAGAAGGCATCGTATGTAAAGCAAAAACCTTAAAAGATTTGAAGTCTCTCTTAAAGGGAGAGAAGAAGCATCAAACCTTGCAGTAGCCTTTACATTATTGATTACGTTCAAACCTGCAACCATGTCCCGCAGAAAATGACTACTATCATCAAAACTCTTTCATTTACACTTTAATACTCATTCATTAATCGTTTTCATTTAGAATGCACAATAATATCGGTGAATGCAATAAGTATCTCAAATGTTAGTACTCATGTCACCGTTCTAATAGAAATGTAACGTTGGTTTGGTTATCTGTTGCTTACACCACACTTCAGTTTCTCATGCTCACATATCGCATTTTCAGTCAGGTCTGTCTTTGGAGATGTCCATCTGCTTGTTGTTGATACAACATACTGTCTAACTGCACAAAATTGCGTTTTATTAAGGTTGTAATCGAATGCAATTCATAGATGTAATGTATTACTTTGACGATTACGAAAACTCATTCTAGATAATCGGTAAGAAGTGTGCAGTCAGTTTTCGAATTTTGATAATGCCTGCATTGGTGACATTGGTTTGAAATGAGCAGTGTAAAACTTATAATTACAGCACCTAGCAAACTGACATATGGGTAAAAACAAGGCCAAGACGATTCATCTATGTAATTCGTCCTAAAACAACGAGCAGGTTATATTGTTGATTGAAACTATTCCCATCACAACTGCTCAAGATTATGCAGCAAAGCAACTGTTTGGAATACATCTTCCTGAGGGGAAAGATGTGAAAATAATGGGATAGAATTTATCCAAGTATTAAATACCAGAATACAGCTCTTGCATTAAGCCTATTGATTCCGATTTAAGCTGTAACACACTGAACAAAATTGACTGCTTTATTCACTTCTCATAAATGTTCAATAATTGCTGCTATAAATTTGCCAAAATCCACAATAAAATTACAGGGTTACAACTTCTGGTAATGAAAAGGATTTTCACTATAATAACACTTGTGTACAAAGATGAACAAGAACTTTTCAAGAAAACGATACATACAAAATAAAATACAAATGTCCACTTACATGGAAATGATGTGGTTATTCAGGATATGTAAAGGACTGAATGTCTATTCTAAAACAAGGATCCTTCGTCAAGAAGGTTTCGTAAATCAAGGCAAAAGTGTGTGAATCTTCCTTCAATTGTGTTCCTACAAAAACCGGATCAAAATCGACATCTTCGTTTTTTGGCACTGTACGTCAATCTGAAAACGGTGTGATGACATATCATATGATGTGGTCAATAGGCCTAGAAAGTAGAAACTGAAATCACAGATGTATAAAATGAAATAACCTATTTGCAGAAGGAAGTTCCTGCTTGACAGAAAAAATGTTTCAACAGAAACTACACTAACAGAGAATAATAAAGGATTCGTGCACATTACACAGAATAACATAACTTGCTGTCAGCCAATTTTCTCTCGCCTGAGTAAAATGAAGCGTTTATTTAGACTTTGTCATTTGCCAAAACACGTACACGCAATAACTAAAGAATTCCTTACTTTATTCGTCCTAAGATTGGATATGTCATGCCGAAAGATAAACTTCTGATAATATTGTGAATTAGTGCGTCTGATAGTGCCCGATTGTGAAGTGAAATTTCTAAACTGTTAGACGAGACAATGGATTTGTCAGGACGGACAACAATGCGTTACCAACTTCGCAACAAATTACAGACAGAATCGCCACGAAATAAGTGAACAAAAGAAATCGCGAATATAGCTAAAGACGCCATAAAGCTAACAGCATCTGATGATTACAAGAACCATCTAGATATCTTGAAAATATTAGAGCCTTTTAGAGAAATCAAATCTATCATTTAGTTTAGCCGTGATGAAAAAGAAAGCTTTCTTCCTGTACAGCTTGCTCGTTGGCTGAAGCTGCATTAACGTTGCTTTATATTGATTCATGTTCTTTCTACAAGTCCAGGTTACCAATTTTACAGTGTGTTCAAGTTACACAATGACACAGAGACCATTTCCAAAGATCTGATACCAAGACAAAGAGATATCAAAGTTGTCCGTCCCTCCTACTGAATCTGAAACAACTGTGTTGAGCACTCCTATATCAAACATTTTATTCCTTGTTCCTTTTTCGAAATATTGAGATCTGAAGTTTCGACAGGGTCTACAACTTCGCTCAGGAATTTCCTTTTTCAAACGGATCTATCCATTTTTCCAAACGGATATATCCTGGCCTTCAATGATACACAAAAAATATTTGTGTTTAAGTCCAAAAATGGACATGTTGCTTGAATATAATTTGTCCTGGATTCATAACAATACATTTTTGTTGCATTTTCTAGCAACTATTTGTGAAAAGAATGGCCACATTTAGATTGATAACTCAAGGATGGGGTCAGTTTGTTTGCAGGATGGGGTCCGTTTGCTATAAAGAACTAAAAGATATCATTTTGATGGGAAAAAAAGTATCTGCATGTAAAAACTGTCCTAAGCACTATAAAACTATTTATATTTATCAGTTTGAGAAAGTAAACATAAATACCAGGTAATCTGTGAGCAGAATTTGGTTTATAAATTTGTCACTAGTTCATGTAACACCTCATAAACCAAATGACAAAGAACATTGAACACTCTCTGAAACTATAATAATGTTTTCTAGTGCTTGGTCACTTTAATTTGTCAAAATCCATATAAATTACAAAGTAAAATGGTAAAAATGTGTGCAATAATCCAGGATGGCTCCAGTTTGTGAAGGATGTGGCCGTTTGGCAACAGTAGACTCTGTCGAGTTTGTAGACCCTGTTCGATCTCCTGAACATTTTTTTTATTCTATCATGTCCTACAAAAGTAAACACAATTTGATCTGTTTCATGAAATTCTGACTAAATGCAGGCGAACAAAAAATACTTGAATGAATTCTTGAAAACTAAATGTCAATATAAGGCAATAAATTCACTATCACCCTTAACTTTACAAGATATTACAAAGACCTATTCGCATGAAATGACTTTCTGTGGTAAAATTTGTCACCACAGATAAATGCAACTTTAAGAATTACCTTTACTAATAGACAGTGGAAACAAAATGCTAAGAAAATTGTTAAATAAATCTTTTTCCAAACCTGCCCTTATTACTTGGTTCAAGATAACTTGTATTCAGAATAAACAAACAATGAATATTTTCCTTTGGTAGCAAGCCAAGTTTGGTCGGTATGGCAACAAAACTCTTTGCGATTTCCCCCCGTCTGATATTCACAAGTGAAAAGACAAACGTTTGCATTGAAATACCGGCCAAATGAGTCACTGAGCCGTCTTTTGTGACACAGCTGAACTAATGTATCTTGTGGCAATTCCAATTACCGGTCCATTATCATCTCTCCTCGGCCAAAGGAGTGTTAGCATTGCATATTTTACATGGATCAAAAGAATTCTCAGAACGATCCTAAATTTAAGATTAAATGTTTTTGAGTGTGAACCGTGATACATATGAAGCTGGAAAGATGTATCGATTCCTGTTATTTTCACAGAAGAAACACGCACTTCTTGCTGTTACGCTTTAACAAATCTCCGTCTAGGCTCTAGCTCCAATCATCGTAAATTAATCTTCATCAACGCTTTAATTCCTTGCTACAGTGATATTATGTCTCGGGCCTCCGTGTCACTTACGGTAAAATAGAAAACGTGGCAACAATTTTGCCTCTCATGAATAAAGTAGGCATGACAGGACACTTACACGGGGCTGAAGAGACAATCTCTTGCAGATTGATTACACTTGATTATAAGTTATACGGGGAGAAAGCTTGTGACGACCATACACAGTTTGAACATAAATAAAAATGTTAACCTGTTACTTTCAGGTAAATGAAAATGTAGACGTTTTTATTTCATAGTAAGTATTGAATTAATTCGCACATATACAGAAACACATAACTGAATCTGATGCTTATGTATAAATACACTGGTCTCTATTTCAAATGGTACAAAATCATCTCTAATAATTAACGTAAGCCTCAAACTATCCAATTCCCTCCTATTTTTGCCGCATAATTAAAATGATGAATTTGACCACATTAATTGCATTTGCCACCTAATGAATACATGGAAGGAAACTTGAAAACTATTCAAATACTTCATACCTTAACAATCTTCAAAGAAAGAAAAGTATTCCCCGTGTAATTTGGGTTTTTTTGGCTGGAGCTACATCAGTGTTGTTTATATTGATTCAACTTCCTTCTCGAGCCAGATATACAGCTTCAATCCATCACACTAAACAGCTTCTACTCTGATAACTACATATTTCTTCTCGTTTCACTCTTGAACCAAGTTATCCAAGCTTGCCTTTTCAATCATGCGTTTAATAACCATTGTCTTATGCCTATAATTGTTAAGCAGTCGCAACAAACTATTTGGGATCAGCAACCAATCCTCTTCAGTTCAAGGTTCTAACGATGAAATCTACCGTATAGGTCGTATTTATGGCGCATGCCCTAATTAAGGCGCACCCCCTTTTTTTAGCTGATTTATGTATATTTTTGCAGTCAGTGTTTCCGATCTTTAACTGTCGTCACTCACAACTTTTGGTTTACACATGTTCTGAAAGT
>JBCAUI010496614.1:0-13513 GCA_038406195.1 Haplosyllis anthogorgicola | reverse complement strand
AAATTCCCTGTGTTTTCCCTGTCTGGAAAAAGTAAAGATCAAATTCCCTGTTTTCCCTGTGCCGTGGCCACCCTGTAAATGTCTGTGTGCTTAGATATGTCGCAAGCTGTGATGATGGAAACTTGTAAAAATTGCATTTTGTGATATTGTAATGGTCTTTCATTATTTGACGACGAACCGTTTCATTAAAATCAAAACCAATTGCAACAGTTTTACAGGTACACACACAAAAAATAAATCAGGTTTCCTTGCTACGCACTCAACTACTTATTTATTGCCAGGCTCTTTTAATCGATGATAGAAAATTAAAGTTTTTCTGGTGGCAGTTCCTTCTCTGTACCAGCGCACAACCATTTTGTTGGGGTCGTAGGAATGACTTGCCGCTGCAGTTTAGGGTAGAAATCGAAGTAGGGACCTCTCTCTTACCAAGGAGAATGATCTCGATCTTTTTTTTCCTGGTTTGTTTCCCCGTACAAGTCAAATGTACCCTGTTTTGTAATTTCCCATTTTGGCAGTGTACATTTTTATTACTGTTCAACCAAGTTAGCCGAGTGAAAGTATAACATATTTTTTAGCCAAGCTTTCATGAACATTCCGGTGACCCCGGTGACCAGTTTCTACATGTACTTAACTCGAATTATACACCAAAGTATCAGTTCATTTTAATAGACATGCATGGAATACATGTGACTAATTATAACCATACTGTCTGAGGACCTTAGAAAATTTACTGTGTGGGTACTGTATGCAATCTTCGTGTCATCTTGATATGGCAGAGAAAAATACGCATTATTTTTGCTTGCAACTGTTATTTACATGTATTATTGGTGACGTTTCTTTCTAAATTACGAGACGGTACTTTATCATTAAGCATTTCAGTAACGAGTCTAAGCGTGGCCACACAGGTGTAAGTTCTAGGTTTTTCTTATTAATTTCTTTTATCTAATCTACCAAATCTACCTAATTTACCAAACTTTCCAGACATGTCAATTGGCCTCCTCCATTTCTGACTTTTGTTGGTTGAATTGCAATCAATTCAAATGTAAGCTTCTTAGTAATTTTTTTGGCACAGAGACTGAATTTAGTCTTGAACAATATTCCATCATTGGACTGAAATTAGTATTAACCCAAACTGAAAATTGTATTGACACAAAATCAGTTTAAAACCAGACAGTTCATGTGTCTGGAAAGTTTGGTAGATTTGGTGGGGATTGAAATAAACCCTCATTGTTGCGCTTGCCAGTTGCATGCAGAAGTTGGTAAATCACGTTCACGTGGTCTGCAAAATTAGAAAGAAATGTCACAATTGCTAGAATAAATACTTATTATCACTTTATCTGCAATCTTTTTGTTAATTATAAATGTCATAATGTAGCCAGAGAAATTTTTCCAGTTTAATACCGTTTGAAGTTTAACTTTTTATGATTTAAGACTTTTCCTCATAATATGAGAAAGAGTTGCTATACCCAAGTATTAAACTACAAAATGCTTAATTAACTTTGGATGAAGTAGGGGGAAAAAGAGTGCCTCAAATGGAGAGAGTGCGAATTAGGGTAAGTAGGTCAAATCTGAGCAACTGTTCGTAAACTCATTTGATTAATCTCTTCCACGAATAATAATTTACGTAACAAACACCGGGTGTTCTATATGAGGTTTGTTATGGTAATGATTCATATAATAACATGAAAATGAATATAAAAATATATTTTCACACTGTCACCAGTTGTGTGTAAAAAGCTATTAACATTGCTACACTAGCGAACGACTGCATGTACAGATACCGGCTGCTTATAGCACACTATGTATTATTTACATATACACGACGGAAGAATATTTTACTTTCGGATTATTATACGTTTGAATCGTAACATACTAACTTACAAATTCGCATTGCACTATTTTGCATTCAAATATTAATTATTCGTAAACAAACGTACTATAATTAAAGGGGACTTAATTATTTAAGGCAGTGATCTGTCAAATTAAGCAAACATTCTCTACTTTTGAAGATTGTATAACATAGTCTATGTCTATAATTGAATTTTCAAAATAAATATAGCATGGTCTACATACAATTAAAGCCCCAGATATTATGTCATAAATGTGCAAAAAGTTGGATCAAGTACAGATTTATGAAAGTCATTTTTGATGATAAAGATTGGGGCAATATTAGGTCAATTTCCCAGAATTTTCAAACTAATTGTTACATTATTTATTTCTGCATTATTTTGGAAAATGCGCCGATTGACTTTGGTCTGGTTATTATTTCCTTCTGTAGCAGCAACAGAAGCATTTTCTATTGCCTAAACATGTATTTTCCATTGTCATAAAACGTTTAACTATTACTGGAGTCCATACATAGGCTGATGATGCAAGTGTGCTTCTTGAATCTCTCGCACTACCCTGGTTCTGTTTAACATTTTGGTCATTGCTTCTATACCCAGGTTACCGGTGGAGTACCATACTGGACTGTCCGGCACACACGAGCGCTCGGGTACCAGATAGAAGACATCGTTTCGATTCTTGATGCTCTCGGGTCTAAAATTTACAAACAAAACATTTTGTACCTTCAAATTAATATGGCAGTTACACTATATTACGGTATTAAACAAGGAAATTTTTACTGTAATTTACTAAGTTATATATTACTGAATTAAACTGCTGTTCAACAGAAGGCAAACTTACGCCTTTGAGAGGTAGAATTCGTATAGTTTCACAGGGCATCGCAGTGGATTTTCAACATTTTCAGCTTGTTCGAAAACTGGCAACTCTTCTCTCTTCCTTTTTTGTGCGTCTACAAAATTTCAGTTTTATGTCAAGTAGGTTTTGCTAAAAAAAATCTGTTGCAAAGGAGCAGATTGGCTGGAAAAAATAGCCGTGTAGCCGTGGTAGCCGTGTAAAGAATTTTTACAGTATTTTTGTAATACACACGCTTATACACTGGGTAACTGTTAACTTTTAATCATAAAGAGCATGTTGCGTTCCAATTATTGAAGTGACTCTGAAAATTGTAGTATGCAAGGAGCAGATCCAGCCTCACTTTGACACTCATGGGCAGTCACCCGGAGTCCCAAACAGAAGGTACCAATGGCCCCATAAAATAACCCTTGGTCCATAAAATAAGTTTACCTTTGGCATTTGGAACTGGTGCATAGTAGCGCAGGTACACACTACGACCCGGCGTCTTTGTGCCTGGCATGTTAGTCTTCTTCCAGTGCTTCATAATATGACTGAACGACAGTCGTAAATGTTCCTCTGGTGTCTTCAACATAAAGTATTTCGTATTGAAGTAGATGAGAGTATTCAGAAGCACGTGTGGTGAATGGGCGCCGAGCTGCTTGGATTCCCATAAATGCTCTTCTTCAATTCGACACACAATTAAACCTGAAAAGCCAAAGGAACATATTGATGAAAATGTCCTGTCGCAATTCATGAATTCCCATAAACCTAGTAGCATGTTTCTAAAATCTGGGATCGTTTACAAAAGTGCAAAATTGTTTATTGTAAACAATCTTTTACCTGCTGTGTTAAGTCTGACTTCATAGTTCTGTAGTACCTCATTCAAACATTCGGTAAACTTCTCAAAATAGATGTCAGTAAATATATTGTCTATTCGTGAGTTTTCAAACAGATATTGTTGGATACCTACAGGATAAAAGAATCATATTAATAACTTTATAACTGGTCAGAATATTTCAATAGCTGAAAGTAAATTGAACTTTTAAATTGTACTTTTAAATATTATAAGGTAAAGTGTTTTGGTGGACACTCCTAAATTAGAACTAAAGGTGTAGTAAACGCCAGTGACACTCTGAAAACCCCTTAATGAACTGCTTTTTGGCAGTAAGAGTGCAGGACACAGGTCCACCCTGGATTTAAAACCCATGGGGACGGTCACACGAAGTCCAAAACGGGGGTAATCAGTGGCCCCACAAATGGACCCTGGTCCAAAACCCAAAAAAACTGCTTTTTGGCACATACAAAAATTTAGATTCATTTTAGGTATCTTTAACTTTACGAGTTTGAAAGTTGTTCAGAGTAAAAAACCAGTAAACAGTAACATACCTAAGCACAGGTAATAAATACTGTCTGGTGCATATTCATCTCCGTTTGGCTTCCGAACTTCTTTCACAAACAAACATAAAGAATAGTTGAGCTCATCTGCTGTGCATTGCAAGATGTCGGTCTTAAACAACTTAAACCTGTGAAGTAAAACAAACGATTGCTTTAATGTTTCAAGTTATTTTCGTCACATTTTACGGATTTGAGTGCACGTACACACACATAACATAAAGTTACAAAAGATGATATTTGGCAGATGAACAACGTGCCTAGGAAGACACCTCTGATGAATACAACAAACATGCATCTACCAGTTTCTTATAAATGTAACTTCAGAAGGATGTTTACAGAATTACTCATAAGTCATAAGTCTTTTACAATAGCACTGAGACAACACTGAACACCAGCACAAAACATCTTAGGAGTCAATATACGTCACAATCCCAACCCCCTCCCCCCCAAAAAAGACAAAACAATTAGATTGGCATTATCCAGCTGGTTTGCATTGGTTATCTGGTTTAACTGCTGCCTGCCCCCTCCTGCCACTTACATCAGTGAGACACTTTACTGATAATGACGTAAAAGACTCCCAAGCCACTAGAATAATGCTCGTTCATGTATTACCTGCTTTTTCCCGTCGAGGCTTGCTGCAACTGTTGATTTTTATTGACGACCCAATGTTTCCATGCATTCACACCGTACGTGTACTTTAGAACCATATTAGCATCTGGCGGCGGCTGGTTGATAACCGGTGCTGGAGCTGCTTCTGGTTGATGCTCTTCCTGTTTAACCCGCTTACTCCGACTCTTTCCTCTGTTGCTGTTGCTGCCGCCTCGCCGTTTCCTCGCCTGAGATCTCGGTACTGCTGTTAACACATCCGTATCCGCTGCTATTGTGCTGAATTCCACTGGTTGTACGGGTTGAACAGCATCTAAAGTACAAACCGTTCATATTAATTTTCCATTAAACTAGTACCATCCCCTGAAAAACTCAGGGGAATTCCTGCATTTCCGCCATCTGAAAGGGGTTTTCCGGAATACCACCCGTCGGAAATTACCTAGTCTTCCCAAAGAACAGACACCTTTGCCAGGCCGATAAAACTCCATATTATATTTATTAGATATACCACAACTGTTAAATGTTTGATTTGGTGCACATGCAAAATTAACGCATACCCCTTCTATGGGTGACCATACATCTTTTGAATAATATCACCTTCGTAATTTTATGAAATGATTAATCTTTTACACTGAAATATTAATTGTCTACACCTCTATCATGAAGAAAAATATACACAAAGTGTACTTAATAAAATTTGGTAACATAATGCATAATTTATACTGATGCACCTGACTGGAATTGATCTCATCCATGCATCCTAAATCAGACATTTACTTCTTATCAGTTTCCACACAATCGAGACCTGATAAAGGGAACTCACCTGGGTTGATTGTTGACGGATTAATCGAGTGTTCCAGATCAAGGGCTTCATCTGGCATCTCCTGCGCCATGCGCAGCGCCATCTGCAACATGTCTTCTCCCAGTTCTCCTCCCTGCATCGTGCCACCTTGTCCGTAACTGTCTGGCTCTGGTTCTAAAAAAAAACCAGTTTAGTTTTCACAGAACATGAAAAACGCCTCACCATTGACCTTTTATTTTAGAATGTTTGTACCTGTTCTTCCTAGATCTTTCCGGCTCAAATATTCCTATGCTGTCCTTTTCCATTACAGTAAAGTCTGCATGAAGAGAAAAGTCTAAATTGCAAGTCTAAAGTCTAAATTCTTCACAGAATCGTTCTCTTGAGGCAGATTAATTTGAAAATAATTTAATACAACAGGCTGTAGAGAATTCCTTTCGTAAAAGACAAACTTTCTCTTCAAGCAGTCTTTACTGTATTGAATTTACAAGTGCTTACTTGTTTCCGTATCGCTTTCGTCTGAGGAGTCATCAGAACCTTTCTCAGCAACAGCCACCGCCTCAGCCATCATCAGTAATTCAGCTTCAAATGGATCTGCTGGCATGCGCTCTTGGATTTCCTGTAAAATCAATGGAAGTGGTTAGAATTAAATCTGATATGCTTCATAGTCGCAGTCACTTAAGTTTCTTTAAATGACTTCATAGGGAATACCTGCTTTTTTTTTAAAATTATCAAGTCATTTGTAACTTTTGCGATCATCTCGTAACACGTTGCTATTTATTTTACGAAATTTAACATAAATTTACCTTGATATGCTTGAGAATGCTGTCTGCTGATTTTTTGGTTGTTGGTATGAAGTACGGTACAGGTATGGGTACAGGTACTGGAAGCGGGTATGGTTGTGGAACACTGTACATCGCCATGGGTACGGGTATGAAGAAAGGAATCGGCACGGGAATGATAACTTTTCTTCCGTCTCCCTCTACAAAGACATCAAGAATAACAAATACAGTATGGCCTCTTGTGAGCTACAAGTATCATGTAAGACCGAGTTTCAATCAATAAATGCATGCCAAACAAAATCGAGATTACATTAAAAAGTGCTGTGTATGACATACATGTACTGTGTGGGTCCTAATTCAATCATTTTCATTGAATATTGACAAATATATTTGGTACTCTGGAGGATTCCTGTATTGACCTCACTTTCCATGTGCTGCTCGTTGCAGAACTCTTCACAAGGTACACAAACAGCACTGGATGGTCGTCATCTTTTGACAGTAAAATTGTGACAATTTTTCACTTTAGTATAATTTGATCAATAAGGTTTAAATATTGCAGAGCAAATTCCGTGGTCGTACCGGTCTGAGTATCCTTAGTCTGGGTGTGGGGCCGGCACGAAGTCGCCTTCGTCTGTGTGAATGGTTTGCACAGCAGTGATTTATTCCGGACATCTTTCGGCGGAGGTGGCTGCACAATCACTTCTCGACCAGTCCCGGTCGAATTCATAATCGGCGCTTTCTTGCCTGAAAAGACATCATTTTTACTGTTTACCTAAAGCCGAGGGATGATTCAGTCATGTTTAGACATACAGGTTCGCTTTGCTCTAACACTAATAACTTGAACTTTGCCCGACTCGAACCTTTTAAAATATCCTTTCAATAGGGTGTCTATAGTAAAACAACGTTTAGCTCAAACTTCCGCTTAGCTCGGAACTTTTTGGAGCTTCCCTTGTGGGTTCGAGCTAAGCGGGATGACCTGCCAGAGTTGCCACTCTTCAGTCAGTTCAAAATTCCCTGACTTTTCCCTGACCAATCGCTCATTTTCCCTGATCATAAAGAATTTAAACCATGTCTCCCATGTAACTAACACAATAATGCAATTTGTCGTAACCCAATCATAACTACTGTCGAACCTGTTTTGAGCTTTATCTTTTTTACGGCATACCTGCTTTTTACGGCACAGTCACTGTAAAATGAATCCTTATGATTCATGTTTATTTTACCTGTTTTGTATGGCATACCTGCCTTTTGCGGCATCTTTGCCCTGAAAAATTAGGGTGCCGCTCAAAACAGGTTCTACTGTATTAAATTGACTGCATCTTTGAAACAAGTCAGATATCAGGACAAGATATGGTAACAAGTGTGTGGAAATTACGCCTAGCAAAGCGAGGCTACAAAATTTTTTGCCATAAGATGTCGAAAATGACAAATTATTGTAGCCAGATCAAAATTCCCTGACTTTTCACTGACCTTCATCAAAAGCTCAAAATTCCCTGACTGGGAACAAAATTCCCTGCCTTTTCACTGACCTGGAGAAAATTATTTTTCCCTGACTTTTCCCTGACCGGTGGCAACCCTGCCTGTAGGTCCATCTAGCACGTAGTTCGTTGATCGCCAAAACACAAAAGCTCACACACGCAACTTTACAAATCCACACACAAACTTCTATGTCTCTATTCTCACCTGTTTGCTGGGGTGCTAGCGATCGAACACTGGATATCTGAATGCCTCCCTGGTTTTGTGACGAAGCTGCAATGCAAAATACTCATTTCATAACTGTGAAGGATTCACACGACAGCACACCTCGTATCACGATACCAGTGTATTCTAGTCTGCCGGACATTTTTTTCCGGACTTATGATTTTCGCAGGACACTTCTTAGGTCCTCAGGGCAGATTTGATTCTGTTTCCAAAATATTAAAACCTATACTAATTTAGGTCCATTTTCAGTCCACCCCTGAAACGTGGAGTGTTCGTGTCCCACATAATGCAGTGAACATCGTGTAAAGAGAACACCCAGTAAAAAGAAATATTGCTCCATACGAATTTTCTTCTTTGGCTAAAAACGGTTTCTTAACTGTGTTAAGAGAATGTCTGGCTCATACGAATAATATGGTTTGTCTGAGAAGGCATTCCTCTTCACAAGATGTCTACTCTACAACTAAATATCGAAATAACTTTTTCAAGATTTCCTGAGCCACAAATTGATTATTTTTGGTACCTTTATATGACGGTCTGCGCTCTCTCTTGGATTTGCGCTTTCTGTCTTCTGGTTCTTCTGTTAGTGATTTCCTAGACTTACTACTTCGCCTCGTTTTACTCGGGGAAGTATCACCATTTACCACCGGTTCCTTTTTCACTTTTTTATTTCTACTCCGAGGGTCATATTCTGGGTCACTACCCTCGTTATCACTATCATAAATGTCTGCAAACGATTTTCGTTTTCTGGCTGCTCTGGGCGTGTTGCGACGAACAGCTGGAGAAGCTGCACTGCTGTTCTCCTGCCCCGGTTCTATTTTAACTGTGCCACAGCTGCATTTTACCTGGATATGTGGTGACAATCATTATATTCGGGCTGTTTGGTCGTTACTAGATCACCGTTCAACCTACCTACCTGTTCTGCACTATAGATGGGGATTTCTGTGGGGCGGATTTTGTACTTACCCTTTTCCTGTCTGCTCGCTTGTCTGGCGCTCTGACGTGTTCCTCCAGATTGCTGAGAGCGCGTACCACCTGACGGCTGCTGACTAAATTGGCCTTGGAATGCCATCACGCATGGATAAGTGCAGAAGTTCCTCACTGATGCATCACTCATGGTTAGATGGTACTGTGCTGGCGCAGCCTTGTGACAATGATCACACGTGACATTCTGGTTGGATGTAGCTTGTAGATTGACTCTGTACAGTGACAGACAATTCAAGGTACAGAACAGCTGGAACTTGTTGTTACTCTCCACTCGCTCAACCATGTCAAAGTTTGATTTCCGGGTGCCACACCAAACACATGGTACGATCTTCGATTTCTTGCCTTTAAATGCATTGAGACAATTCATCGTGCAGAACTTCTTCATCTGACCCTCAAACTGTATTGACTGCACATTTGGCCCTTCAGATGGTATAAATGTGTTGCAGTTCTCGCAATTATTCATCGACAGCTTGTTGGCGTACCGGAATGCAGCAAAACATGGGTCACTACACAGCTTGTGCATCTTCCCGGAATAGTTTACCTCGTGTTTAGTTATAGCAACTTTTCCACACACTGAGCATGGGTTCGATGTTCCCGTAGCAGATCTGGTTTTTGGGCGTGGTCCAGTTTTTGACATTCCTACCACTTCCACGTCATCATCGTCACCAACAGCACCGTTTGATTGGCTCGTTTTATTTGGCTGCGCTCCTGTTTGTTGCTGACTTCGGAGGAAGGAGGTGGGGTTTGCCCGGAAGACTTTGAAGCAGTTGTCATCACACAGATGCTTGATGTCACCATTGCGCACAATATTATACTTGCATTTACCAACCTGTTTGTCCAAAAAAGAAACAAAACCCAGGTCAGAATAACGTATGTTGAGCTTTCTTTTTTAAACTACACAATGACAATAATAATACAAAAATGACTAAGAACGTTTCTTTTAGAAATTTATAGCCCACCTAAAACGTTTTTATTATGCATTTTGCACTTCCAAATTTTGAATTTATCACTACGTGCTATAAAGGTGACATCAATCATGCAAATCATAACAAAACTGCTTCTATGTACAGTACAAAACCGGTATTAGGAAGCGGTGATCTAGCAGCGCTTAGAGGAGAAAATACTCCTCCCATTAAATCTATTAAAACTCAGCAACAATGCAAAATGCATAATTAATTTTGGTTACGTGTGGACCTGTTCGTAGAGGATAAACGGTCCTTGTGGATATTACAATTAGAGAGCAGTTTCGCAATTTTACAACTGGAATTCGTAATTAATTAAACAATGTTACGCCAAAGAATGTATTGACGGAAACCTACCTTCTTGCACACAATACAAGCCTGCGGAGTTTTTCCTTTAGACTTAGACGACCCAGTAGCTGGTTTCGCGTCACCCTTAACGTCTTTCTTTTCTGTAAAGAAGGAGAAGAGGTTTTATGATTGATCTGCGACAAAATTAAAACCAATTAAGAAGTGAAGGAGATATTATCAACCTTTCTTATTACCATGCAGAAGCTGACTTTCTTCACAAAAACAAACTCAAATATTGACTATGTTACGTACCATCCTTTTCTTCCGTTTTACTTTGATCATCAGCGGCCTTTGTTTTGTCATCTGGTTTACTTTCGCCATCTGGTTTTGCATCACCTTCCGGCTTGGTTTCACCCTCTGGTTTTGCGTCCGCTGCATCAGTCGCCTGATTTACATACAATAATCAGTGAGCATGGTGAAATCAGAATCCAAATACTTTGACTACATCACAACCTTGAAGAGCTCTAAATTCTGACCTCCTACTATGGGCAGCTAGGACAATCGTGCAGTCACACTTGATTGAACAGATGGGCCACATGATGACCCGTCACACTTGATTGCACACTCACGGCATGGCATGTCATGAAGTTTGGCAGGTAACACGTTTTCTCATTGGTATAAAATTTAACTTTAGCATTTTCTTTACAATATTTTAGATAAACACAAATAATGTAAGAAATAGACGTTAAACGGTTTATGCCATCTCATGGAAACAACATTCGTGTCATAACTGATTACTAGGTTGATATTCAGTTATATTTCATTGCCAGTTGGTTCACAGTTTGTGGATGGGACGCATAAGACATGTTAAAAAATATGTCATGAATGCATCAGTCCTGTACTTTGGTGGCCAGTGAGGAATGCTACTCTGCCAACGATCAAAGTGATCATGAGACAACATGACTTGCAAAAAATGCATGCGATGCGACACCTGATCTTATTACAAGATGCTAGCAATGTTGTGTGAGCTCTGTGCCGGGGATAAAGGTGAAATTCCTGTGCTTGTATAAATGTGACATCGAGCTTCACTGATAGATCTATTATTTAGGAGGTAAATGTTCACTTTGTACTGAAGGATTTTGATCACTTGATAACATATTTCAGGAACATTCTGTGTTCACTTCAGTGTTTCTTTCACTTTGGAAATTTACACAAAGTTTTGTTTTGGACCCCTGATTTCTGCAGTATATTTTCCTCGTCAGCAGGGTTAGACAGATGTAATCACTTTTCAATTTGCACTCAACAGATATCTAACAACAGATATTTTAACAACTTTGCAGGCCTCGATCTTAACGAAAATTTGTGTCTGCCAAAATTCCGAACAAGATTTCAATGTCACGCGTTAATTACTCATTTGCGTCAGTTAAATTGTAAAGGTTTAACCTGAAAATTCGCAATTTTCTTCTTTTAGTTGGACTTTTTTTTTTAAATCCGATTTAATCGTCATGCTCACTTTGACAGCAAAAATGGAATCTGACAGCTGATCATAAGGCTTTGAACACTACCACATTGCCATATTCGGCATTTAAATTGTGAAACTACATGTATGTGTCATATACAACATGGTATGTTTCTGTCAAATTGCAACTTGTATCCATAGAAATCACTTTCAAAACTTCTAAATCTGAACGTCATTTCATAACTTTTAATCAATTAGCCACGGGCATGCTCGGTAACAGAAACACTTCAATTTCACCATTTTGCATGCTAAAGAAAAAAGTGTTTTTTTCACCTTTTCTGCATCTTCCTTGGGTGCCTCAGGATCATCCTTCGTTTCTGAAGAATCTTTGGCTGATTCATCGTCAGGTTTTTGATCAGTCGATTCGCTCTTTTCTGCACTTTCTCCTCCATCCTCTTCTTTCTTGCTCTGCAATTAAGACATATTGTCATATTGTTCTACTTGGTCACCTTTGGTGTGTCAACTAGAACAGCCAATGCAAGATGCAAATACACGTATTTTGCAGTCAATTGTTAACCAGCCATCATCAGTTGAACGTTGCGATACATTAGTTATTTGCTTGCTATGTCGTAACAAAATTTCCCAGAAATACATGTAAATTTACCTTGTCTTCATCTGATGTATCTGATTTGGCATCGGCCTCCTTTGCATCGTCCACCATTTCGGTTTCTTTGGTCTCAGCAATTTCTTCCTTTTCCTGGTGTACAAAATGTAAAGCATTTCAAAATGATGTTGCATCTGCAGTTAAACCAAACTAAGTGACACATTCGTTCTTTACTCCGGTTAAAATTTTCCCTTTTGATTACAAAATATGATGTACTGGGGTACAAATAAATGATACACACCTCGTTTTTCTCACCAGTTTCAGCACTGGATTCTTGTGCTTCTTTCCCTTCTGAACTTGCCTCTTTTGGAGCCTTTTCCTCATCCACGATATCTTCTGAAAACTGTTCTGGTTCATTGCTTTCCTTTGAATCAACATCATCGTAAGATTCTAGACTTTTAAGTGCTGCAATAGCCTGTGAAGTATCAGGCCCTTCATCTTCACCGGTATGGCTAGTCACTGGTTTGGCAGTCTCTGCTGGAGGTTCATCTGTCTCCACGGCTTCTTCACCACCCTTCTCTGTTGTGTCACCGCTCGGTGGCGATGGTGCTTTTGCTTCCATCTTAGCTTCTTCAGGTTGTGCCAAGTCGTCAGCCGATTCATCAGGTTCTTCACTGTCCTTCAAGGGCTCTGGTGGAGGTGTGGGATCAGCACTTCTGTTAAAATCGTCAATATCCTTCAAGATACCTGACACATCTACAACACCATCATCTGGTTCTTTGTGACTTTCGTCCGTTTCCATTGGCTCTGGCTCTGTTTGACCCTGCTGTGCTTCTTCATGGTGAGCATCAACATCATCTACTGAACTGTGCTGCACTGGTTCCTCTGTAATTGCTGGGGCTTCAGCATTTTGCACCTCGGGTTCAGTCGGTTGTGCACTTGGTGCCTCCTCTGCTGTAGCCGGGTTGTCTACATTGTCAAGCTGTTTCTCCTGTTGTTCAATGCTTCCAGCCTACGATACAAGATACTTCGTTGTGTAAAATAAACCACAAATTAGGATATAAAAATAGGTCCAGATGGACCCGAGCTCATTTGGCATTATCAAAAAGCTATGACAATCTTTAAGTCATGGGTACAAATGTCCAATGAAATGAAATGTCCAATATGTGATCTATGAAAAAAACACAAATATGGCTGATAAACTGGAAATATATGTGGCATCAATATACTTTTTAGAAGAAATAAAGAGGGCAC
>JBCAUI010496613.1:0-26700 GCA_038406195.1 Haplosyllis anthogorgicola | reverse complement strand
GTCTAAGTATCAGTCTTTGTTTCCATGTTGTGTGTTTCTCCATTATCACAGATTCAAAAGTCAACCATACAATTTATTATCTAAATACATGTTCAGGCACCAATAACAATGATAAGGATAGAGATGCAGGCATGTCACATCCTGAGATGTAGGCATGGTGCTGATGCATAGGAAAGTGTCAGGATTGCGTCAAAATAGCTCAATGTCAATACTTAACTGCCTGTGTTTAGGCAGCAAGAACAATAATAAGCTTGATAGATCTATCCAGGAAAGATCTATCCAGACATGCCCTGCCTGCATCTCGGGATGTGCCTCACCTGTGTCTCAGGACATGACATGCCTGCATCTCAGGACATGACATGCTTGTGTCTCAGGATGTGACATGTCTAAGTCTCGGGATGTGCCCCACCTGTGTCTCAGGATGTGCCTCACCTGTGTCTCAGGATGTGACATGCCTATGTCTTGGGATGTGCCCCACCTGCATCTCAGGACATGCCCCACCTGCATCTCAGGATGTGACATGCCTGCATCTCAGGATGTGACATGCCTGCATCTCAGGACATGATGTGCCTGCATCTCAGGATGTGCCCTGCCTTTGTCTCAGGGCATGCCCTGCCTGCATCTCAGGACACAGTTAACTGTCAGGATTGTGTAAAAATACTACAAACTCATCACTTAGCTACCTGTGTTCAGGTAGCAATTAATGTGTGCATCTAAACAGGAGGATGTTGAGGAAATCCACATCCTCCTAGATAAATTGTTTACAGACAAAGCTATCAAAAGGTAACATGTAGAAGATTGGAAACTTGACAACTACTACTACTCTGGGCAAAATAGCCAAATATTCCTGCAAGTTTCGTACCTTTTATTTCTGCTCATGATTACGTGGAAGACAAAGCGTGTAGTTCTTTTGTTCTCAAACGTTTCCAAATTAAAAGAGGTTTCATGAGCTGATTGCATAACTTGTGAAATTTGGTCAATTGTGAATTTTTTATTTCTGTCGTCACAGTGATAAAACGAAATTTTCACATGAACTGAAAGCTTGAATACTCAAATTTCTGGAATGACAGAAAATTACGCAGTGCTTTTGTTCCAATGAAGGGTGAATTGTAAATTTTTCTTGTTTGCCAAATTAAGTAAATTGTAGTGTCTGTGTGTCGCAGTTATTGCAAACATGATGACAAAACACGTCAACAGTACACCAAGCATTGTAGTTAAAAACATACAACATAAACACAAAACACACATGAAAAACTATTATTTGTAAAGGCAAAGCCAAGGCGGGACATCACAGATTTATGCATGGCATCTGTATAATGTGATGATAAGAAATTACATTAGATTGAAGTCAGTGAGCGGTCAAATTGGGTAGAGCAGACCTCAGCCTAGGAACATAAATAGTGTATTGATTCCATGGCAAGATGTCTTCGAGGTATGAATAAGGGACAGGCTGTGGGGAGCTGATTTTTAGTGTGGGGATGTTCCTTTTTGATGTCCAAAGAAGATATTGATTATGATGCACTCTACCACTTGATTTGAACTTGAGGGCACTTCATGTGTACAGTGAAACCTGTCATTTACGACCACCGAGTTTTACGACCACCTGCCATTTGTGACCAAATATTATAGAACCAAAATTATAATTTTCATAGAAATCAACCTGTGATTTGAGACCAGCTCTTATTTACGACCATAAAAATTGGTCCCATAGGGTGGTCGTAAATGACAGGTTGTCCCGTGAATGTGTATTCAAATGGCAAAGTTCCTGAATTCTTACGATAGAAAGGATAAGCTATGTCAGAAAAAAGTGTGTGTATTTGGGACAAATAAATATCATGCTGTGCATATAAACTTTTCACAAAAACACAATGTAAAGTTCTATCTTTCCCAAATTACTAGAAGTTTAAACTTTTGAACTAAAAAGCCCTAGTAAATGTTCTACTAAATAAATAACAAGGAGGTCGTGCAAAGTATAAAACAATAAATGCTAGAGAACAATTTGTATGATGTATCATGTAACATGAGGTAACGAGTATTGACTATGTACCTCTAGCTCCACTATGTACTGTTTGGTTTAGTTCCAGGATGACGCGTTCTTCTGCCATGTAGATACGCGAATTATCTGCATACCTTGATTTTGTAATGTTAATATATAGGAACAACAAAACTTGCATTAACTATCACCAATTGGGGCAATTACTTATAACTTTCGTCTTAGAATCGGGTAAACTTAAGTATAAAACATAGACTAGTTATAGTCCTGCAAAATCTGGCCATAAAAGACAGATGAACTTAAAAACAGAAACCTGGTAAAAGACTGGTTTTCCTGTAGTTTGTTGAGACTTTGTTGTTGTACTTTATCACTGTGCTGCCGTTGCAGCGACTTGTAGCAGTCAGCTTGTCACATTAAGGATGCAGAATTAATGTTAACATTTTTCTTCAAATTTAGTTATTTCTTTATCTCCAAAAATTAACATTTCAAAAGAAAATGTTCATAAATAACTGTGTATCTTGAGGAAGAATGTAAACAAACAGTCCAGATTCCCAACGTGACAACCCTAGTTACACGGCTCCCACACTCCACTGGCAGCTGCAGCTTGGAGCTGTGTTATATACCCCTCTCTAGCGGTGAACCGTAGAAGGTATCTAGCTGTGGTGCATCTGTTTATAGCTACTGCTTATATCTCCCGTAATACATTAACATGATCACTGGTTTTTGAAACGTAATATATGGGGTCAGATGTGTTGTTTAAATATAAACTTCAGTGACCAATAAATCTTCAATATTGCAGGTTAAATGGTGGCAATATCTCGTCTTAATGACTTCGTGTCAAAGTGAAACATCTGTGTCATACCTAAATGTTTAGCAAAGTGTGACAAGACTGCAAACGAGAGACTCCTGGTCCAGTGTCTTCAGGACGTTTACGTTTGAGTATTGAAGCTAATTTTGACATGAAAAGATAGTTGGTCTCCACAGGACATTTTTGGTAATAGACATGTAGCCTGTGTTTGCTTTCGTCCGTTTTCCGTTCTTTTCCGCTGCGGAAAATGTCTGATTGATCTGGGCGGATAAGTATTTTGAGTACTGTGGCCTTTATGCTGGAATATTTTGGTATCTGCATGTATCTTGAATACATACACAGATATGCAAAATACAACATACTTACAACATTGCTCTTGAATGAGGAAAATTTTGTGTGACAAAAAAGTGAATTGTTTGACCTTGACCAATACGAACGGAAAAAGCGCAACGAATGCTAACAAAGGCTACACACTAAATGTGACGCACATACTGTCGTATCGGGAAAGGTCAGACAAATTGTGCATTGACTGGTGCATGACGTTTCCAGTTTTGGAGGCCATTGTGTCAATGCACAAATCTCCAACCACACTTAAAAGGCAATTTAATTTTCTGCCTGCATTTTTGGGGTATCACCAGCTCAGAATTGTTGCATATTTTCGGAACAAGGGAAAATTACATTACGTTTTGAAGCTGACAACGACACAGCATGAATTGCTCATCGTGAGTGAAGTTTATACATATTCAAGATTTATTTTGTGCAGTAATAAGGGAGAACAACCACTAGTAGTCATTCATCATTACCACCAATAACCTACAAATAGCTTGAAAACCAAATTACTTTTAGAATAATAAAATTTTTCGTGGTGTATCAATACCTTTTAGCATACAGTATAGTTCGAAAATTCTGGAGGTTCTGCCATTAGTTTTGCAATGGTACACAAAATCGTATCAGAGTTTAACATGGCACATTATGGGAGCTCCCTTTCCCAATCCTTATGTACATAATTAATATGATTTCTGTGTAAAGAATCTTTATCATTACTTGGCCATCACTAAAGGAAAAGTTGTTTAGATCTTGTAAGTAACTGTAATGCAGTGCCCGGGGCTATTCCGACTAGTTCCATGTCTTTATGTGAAAGATCAAAGAATGCATGAGAAAACACACTCGTTGCCGAGGTTTTACGACATCTGGTCACGACAATACAATTCTTGTTTTATCACAGTTCTTTTCTGTTGATTTATTGTCCTGTTTTACTTTTGCGTAGAATACAGTACCAGCCCATAAAGTGAACAGAATGTGACCCACCTATTAGAGGAAATTTACAGCAGTTATATAAAGGATGAAATTCCTAGTTAATCTGGATGCATTTCTAGCCTAAAAATGTAGTTCATCACAGTACAAAATAGTTACATCAGTACTTTTCTTTAAAATCTAAACTGATTTGTTATTTGAAATATATAGATGTTTATTTATTTTACACACCAAGTAAACAAAAAGTTGCCAACCTAGGCGAATTTTAAACGTCATATCATGTGTTACTAATTTATGAGGACAAAAACCTTTAAAAAATTAGTCATAGATTATGATAAAGTAACTTGGTAATTTTTGAGATGCTACAAGGAATAAATCTCGTTATTCTACTACGTATGGGTTTCAATGGAGAATCGGCATGCTGAAAAATAAACAAATTTCTCAAACCTATGTGCACGGGCCAAGTCCATTATTTCAGCATACCATACTGGTCATAGATAGTTTACACTGAGTTATGGTAGAGGAAGTTACTTTGTTTACTGATGTGCGCCTTGCGTGGACGGAGTGTGTGACTGGATTTAAAATAAACTGGATAGAGGATCTAAAAGCGTTGTGTTTTGATAACCTTTGTGAATGAATATCTGATTAAGTGGGGATGCCCTAGGTTTCATTGCAGTAAAATGTAATTCTGTTTAATTGCTTCGCCATTCAATGTCAACTAATCAGATTCAATTCAAGTGGAATTAAGTCCTGCCATGTTGTGCTAATTTTAACACAAGAATATCCAAAGAAACGTGAATTAATAAATCATTCTTCGATCTGGTATGGGCACCAAAACAAGTATGTGATGTTTTTAGATTCAAATTAATTTAAGGCTAAATTTATTTAATTACAATGTAGCAATAATGAACTTAATGTTTAATTTGCATAATTTGGCATATTCAAAGTTTTTCCAAATTATTTTCCCTGCCTAAATTAGGCTAATTTAGGCTAATTTAATGGCCGTAATATTGACAATAAACTATTTCTTGCAATCTAACAAGTTTAGTGTATTTCAAAATGTGTGACCTTGAAGTTTGAGTGTGACCTGAATAAAGGTCATCCCGCAATATGATAAACACAAAGTGATCCAGTGTTGCAGTCTTCATGGAAATAATGTTTTACAGGAACTGTGTGTTTAAAATTATCGAAAAAGTTCACAGGCATTTAGATGTAACCTTCCAAACATATGGGGTCTGAAAGTCAATGAAATGCAGCTGAAATACTCATCTGTAAGAGTCACTTGAACTGGGTCATGTGCATAATCATTGCACCGCGCGTGTTCTTTCCTTGGTGCATCATTAAGTTCCAATAAGTATGAATGCTTGTCACTCACAGCCCCCACTGTGTAACGTTGTTAATCTTATTGCAATTCCTTTCTTAAAGATATCTTATGTTTATTTAAAACTCACATCTTGAAAGAATAAGGAAAAGTTTTCATTATGAGAAAAATTAAACTTCTAGCGAGCTTTAAATGGGATTTTTTTTATTGTTGATTGCTTAGTCAGCTGGGTAACACTATTTTTCTGCATAGGATCCGTATTGCCTAGTGTTTATGAGCTAGATGCTAGGAAATATCGCAGCACACGTGCAGTACAGTCTACACTGAGGTGCACTGCTTTGTTACAGTTAGCAGATTATCTTTGCCTTAACCCACTAATTAAAAAGACGATATTATGTTCCTGCTTTTGTTGTAGCATCTAGGATTAAACTTTTTTAAATAAATTTTTGTAGGACTAGGCTCCATTTGTGGGGCCACTGATTACTCCTGTTTTGGACTTCATGGATCTCTCACTTGCACTCTCACTTGCTTGCAAGTGGTAATCCCAAAGGTCACCTTTGGTGTGACACGTGCCTCTTCCAGCTACAGAGGTGTACACGGTAAGCGTGTGTACGGCATGGCTGGCTGGGATCTAGGATTAAAACTTGAATGTTTCAATCAAATACGGCATAGTGCACCGTCCAGATGGGAGCTCTGGTCTTTCATTTTTTCTTTCTCTTGGTTTATGGCTTTTGTGCAATTTTGTAAAAAGGCATTGTTCACTGATACCAGTTAGTCTTTCTCTCCCTAAAAATGATTGCGGAGTGTCTGGGAAAATAAAAGTAAATTGTCTATTGATTTAGTTGTCACAATGTAGTGTATTAAGCAGACTGGTCACTTTAGTTGTGCACTGTATTAGACTTGTCCCAGTAAGAACAAAATGCTTCTGTTCACTTGGTTTTTATCGATATTAAATTGATTTTACCGAAAGTTACGGTTTTAAGTTTACAAAGTTTGTTGTTGGAATAATGATCGGCTTTGTGGGAAAAATATAAAAAAACATTGAGCCAAATGCATAAAATGATTATTAATACAAAGATTATGCCTATAAGAGATAACCCTACAGCTCCAGAAATTCCTATCAATTTGGAAACGCACAGAACAGAATAACAAAGGTATTACACGCGGTGATTTTTATGTACTATTATTACTAAAACTGATAAAAATTTCATCCTCTGACACCCGTATTTTCGGAACGATCCATTCAGCAACGTAAATAAAACATGGACCAGAAGAATTAAGCTTTAGTTGGGAAAAGCCTAATGTAAACAAACAAAGTAACCAGAAGTTTTTTGTTTTAGTTGGGACAAGCCTAATGCAGGGTATTAAGCAGATTGGACACTTAAGCAGTCCGTTCTATTATTAAGACGTTGACATGGCCGCCCCAGACTTTGCCTAATCCAACCGCTTTTCGTATTTCCACCACGACATCCACATTAATCTCTACGACCACTTGATAAATCCCCTAGCCAGTCTATTTATAGCACACACTTCTAAATATAGAAAGAAAAAAAACCTGTTTAGCATCAAGAGATGAACGTTTGACAAATGGCTGAAGAGTGATTGTTCCAAATGGTTTCAATAGCAAATTATTCAAATTGGGAGCATCAGAGGCTTGTCATATACTTTTGCACTGTTAAGACAGTATTCTTTTGGTCACCGCTCTTCAAGTTCTTACGTTCTTCCTTTGCTGGGTCTAAAATTTTGGTTGCAAAAATTTAGTCAGGTGCACTCGTACTCATGTTTTGGACATTGGATAACTTTGCTGCAGGGTTTTAAGGATATATAAAATGTTCAAAATGGTAAAAAGTCTTTTAATTTTAATAAAATAATTTCACGTAGTGGATACATTTAAAAATGTAGCCAAATTGTTGCAACACAACATCAGAACACAAAATATACATTGGATTTAAGGCCCGTCAGGTGCTGTCCTCATCAATTGTTTTTACCGATGAACTTTTGTCCCTAAGCTTACTGACGAAGTCCAACATATTATCACACACTTCACTCGTAATGGCAAAAATTACAAATTTCCTAACATACAATTTGCATTACACAAAAATCGTATCAATTGTGTACACAAGGGTTTATATTGGAGCTTCCGTGTTAAAGTTCTGACACAAATTTTGTGTGATGTTAAGTAGTCTAGTGGTAAGATGAGTAACTACATCTTTCGGATAGTAAACAGATTCTAAACAAGAAATCAAACAAATCAATCGATCAGAATATATGGTGCAAATACCAACAGATGTGAGTGAAACACTTTTTACAACATTTATGATATGCGTGCATTTTTGTTACCCTGATCAAGGCATTTGCACAAAATATCTTCAAAAGCAACTTTAAAACAGTCAGATTAAATGAGTACAAAATTGGTATTGTATCAAGTGAATGTAATCCAACCTAAACCCAATCACTTATCCCTGTAAACGCATCTTGATCAATCGGACGTTTGGCAGCTTCAGAACTGGGTTAAGCTAGATGAGACAAATGCTTCCAGGCTGTTTAGCGGCTTTTGGTGCAGAATGGTCCAAGGTTTTGTGTGGTATTACACGACAAGGGGATAACCTCTAATGCGATTCAGAGATATATCACTAAATGAGATATGTTACTCAGGGTTGAGCCGAGAAATCGTGACAAAGGCGATTTTGGAGTGAAGTAATTTATCTATTTGGGTATTGACTGTTGCATGGGCAATACATGAACCAATTGTCATTCTGATGGTTATAAACTTCTGTATTTGGTATGTTCACTGTTACATGACATATGAAAGTATCATTCTATTTTAAATAACCAGATGATGCCGATTGTAAGTCAGTTGTGTGAGGGTATTTTTTCTGCAAATGTAACTTGGGTAACCTTCTAATTTTTCATTATCTGCTTATCGAAATATCTCTAATTGAAAGCTGCAGTACGAAATCAGTTATTAGCCAAAATTATCCGCAAATAATTGCCTCCCCCCCCCAAATCCTAATCCATTTTGTAATTCTAAGGTAGGCCAAATGCAGAACTTAGCAAAATGAATAATCAACATCAACATTATCTGACCCTAGAGAATCCTCTGCATAATTGTATTCAAATAAACATTGAAAGCTTACAAACCATCATGGTTCATTCGTGAGACATGCAACAGATCCAAGATGTGTCGAGATGGGCTGCTTCATGCACCGACAGCTACACGATGTGATGATAACTAAATTACATTTGTCAAAACTCAATCACTGCTCAATCTGTTCCGTCAATACGTTGCATTCAGACACTGAGTCAGAGGCAGAAAGAACTGAGTAATGTTAGAGTCAAAGCTATGTAGGTTTTTTGTTGTGTACTCTATGCCCTTTACTTAGAGCGTTATATACAAATTTGGTTGTCATGACAAGTCTGTCATTTGCTTAGTATTCAGTTGTTTAATGTTTCAAGTAGTTTTGAATTGTGCTCTTTAAAATTAAAAGTTCAATTTACATGGAGTTCATTGCCTGGAGATAAAGTTCCTGAGAAATAAAAGCGGCTCCGTAAACTGTCTAAAATTATAAAACATTTAAGGTGAATACAAGACCAAAGGGTATTCGCAGAAATCATTGATTATCTAACAATTTGGCTCAGATCTGAAAGGAATTTCATTCTCGTGTTTTTGCAGTTATATTTCATGATTTCAGATGCAGAAGGATCTCATAGTTTCTATAGTTTCATATTAATTTGAACCCCTTGACATAAACTCTAATCTCTAATTGTGACATAATACAGAAAGTATCGTTGCATACTACAAGTATCTAAACCCTATTCCATCAAATTATCTTTTTCTCAAACTCACCATTGCACTTATTGTTTTACTCATACTCACCATGGTTCTTACCCTTATACTCAAACTACCTAAGTGCTTACCCTATGCTCAAACTCATAGCTCTTAATCCTGCACTAACTTTTCCTTTTACTCTGGTTGTTCAGAGAACACTCACCACATGCAATAAATTGCGTATTGATCAGGCTGAAAGAGGTCTATAAGAGAGCAGGACACCACTATTGACAGCTGGCTTTTGTTATGAGAAGAACTTATCAAAGTTGCCCCCAGTGTCAAAGATTGAATCAGTAAGATATTGCTTTGTACACAGTAAGGACAGGGAAAAGATATAGACAAGGAGATAATGGAAAAGGGCATTAATGGGAAGTCTAACTAATGCTCAAGTGCCGTTATGTATCAGTATCTGATATCAAGAGGATTCTTGACCAATAAGAAGCTTTGTTTTGCCATGGAAGATAAAGACCCAAATATGAACAGCTGAAAACAGAAACATAAGAAATCTTATTGGGAGAACTTTAGACTGACCAGGGCAGGAATATAGTTGGAATATAGATCTAGCTAAAGTCCAACAGAAGCTTCTTTTTAAATATGAATGATGCTGACCTCCTGATGGATGAAACGTTTAAAAAGAAAACATTACATTTGCTGTCAGAAGTCATAGCACTCAAGAACGATTTAAGAATCTTTTATTCTTTGGAATAGCAAAATTGTATACTCTGTGGTAAAAGAGAAATGGGATAAGTATCAGGCTGATGTGTGCGATCTGTTGTTTGTGAGTGAATTGTTGTTTTCTCCATTGACACCAATGTTAAAGTTTTGGGCATATTTTATCACTTTAAAATACCATTATCTCAGCATCTAGAAGGTGTTTTGATAGAAAAATAAGCACAACTGTATTGTGAACAGTTCTAGATCCAGTTAAACCAATTTTTATTTAAAAATTCCTTCTTTAAAACAGGAAACTGACATGGAAATGGCTAATGTAAACAAAATGGAAAAATAAAATATAGTTTAACTGAATCTGGGACTATTTTATAATCCAATTAAACTATAATTTATTTCAAAACACCTTCTAGATGCTGAGATTTGGGCATTTCAAAGTGATAAAATATGCCCAAAACTTTAACATTGGTGCCAACGGAGAAAACAACAATTCACTCACAAGCTGGAGATAATTCCCTCACAAACAACAGATCGCACACATGAGTTCCCAGGGCCTGAAAATGGCACAGACTCAACACTTAGCTGCCTGTTGCCCAGCACAACGTGTAATTCTATTGTTAACAAGAAGTGTGAACAGACATTTCATCCCTGGGACGCAGCTTGTTCCCAACTGTCGTCACTGCACATTGGATTGTAATGCAAACAGCTATGGGAACTATGTACATAGTTCCTGGAATTAGAAATACTTTCCTGGAAACAAAAACACAAAACCGCGAGTCTCATCAATAAGGTTAATAAAACCTGAGCCAAAAATAACACACGGAAAAAGCAAATATCAATCTAGTTAATTAATCCTGGATTGGAATAACGGCGGAAACCTGCAAATATTTTGGAAACGTGCAGACGGAAAATTTCATGAATTTGTCTCATAAATTATTGCACATTGCCGCAATTCTCAAATGCAAATTTGGCTCAAAATTTCTTCATTTATGCTTAATTATAAAATATTTTGCAATTTTGTAATTCATGTAGCATTTAGCAAAGAAATAGTTTAAGCAAGGTGCAAGGTTTGCTTAAGGTTTTCACACCCGAAGTTAAGCTTCTGACCAGTATTGACCAATAGGAAGAGGTGTTACATAAAATTCTCATTTTACAAGGAAGGAATTACTTCATCAGACCTTTTTATGTTTTATTTTTTGTGGACTGAGGTCCAGTTTGTCCAGTCTGTCTTTGCTTACTTACACCTCTCAGTTCTGTGATTATCTTTTGATTCACACCTGCTTTCTCGCTTAATAGGAGCCGCTCCTACACAGTGTACGGTACACTGTGTATGGATGTCAGCAGGCAGCCAGCGAAACATATCACACACTAGTGAAGTGAAATTGCCTTGTTCAAATAATAGTATGCATTTCCTGGGGGAAAACAATTAGCGCCGTGTTATCATTCACATCAAATTATTTTGTTTCCACAGATGGCAAGTGGCCCATAAAAATGTAAAATTGTCTTGCTTTCAGTAGGGTACACGCAATGCACTGTAAAGCAAAGCCATGTGCTATGTCTGTTAAAGGACTTAAGACTTTGGTTAGAGTTACCACCAGGGGTGCTGTAGTCTAGAGACTGCAGTTAGGGTTAACGCCAGGGGCACCACAGGCTTCCCGCCTTTGCCTGCATCTGCAAGTCACGTGACAGTTTACCATATCCGAACCAACAATACACATATTTAAATCAGCAAATGGCACTGCTACTTCACTTCAAAGGATAATTTATGTCAAAGAGTGGTCCTTGTGGGAGTTGTTAGGACTTTAAAATCCACTTGATTGGTCTGATATAAAATGTCAGGTCTTTTGCACAGATGAGTAGAGCTGATCAAAACATAGGTTAACTAGTTCATACATGAATACAGTTGCTGGACATGCTGTCACACATGAATAAGATTAATTGCCATGCATCCACACTTCATTGTTGAAATGTAAGATTTGACAAATCACACAGTCAGCTTTTGTTGAAAGTGCAAAAGCACTTTGAATTGAAATATGTCAATCAGTGGGAGGCTTAACATGAACAACATCAGGTAAACAAAACACATGTGGGCCAAAAGTGAGTGCAAAGCCAATCTAAAGATGGCTGCATCTAGAGACCTTCAGATATGATAGAATGGTTCGCATATGAATCTGCAGTTTACTTTGAGCACACGATATAAGTTCAGTAGGCATGGGTATGTTTGTGTTCTGAAGTATAAAGACCCACATGTTTCATTGTAAAATTTCTTGAAACCATTTATTACATTATGTACATGCTGTTGTTTTCTATTGCATTCTTGTCGTTTTAGGACTTAAATTGACATGGCTGGTAGTCTTAGTTTCTGTACTCTATTCTTTTAATCATACCACACAGACAATTACACACATTTCCAGCAGTCTCTTTTTAAACTTTGAGTTGTCCCAAGCTACGCATTGAATGCAGGCTATATTGTAAATAGTATTAGTTAGCGGAGTCTTTCGGCACACAACATATCGGCAAAATACTTGTAGGGCAAGAGAGGAGAACAAACAGTCCCTGGTACGACGAACAATAATGGATTTTGATTAAGTATTTTGAGACGTTACTTCGACTGATTAATAGCTTTGTATCGATCGGGTATATGTCTTTAACATTAGATTTGGGTTTGATTTGGTATAAATTTAAAATCATATCCACTCGTATAAATTTATTAGTATTTATCGCTATCCAAACTGTCAAAATATTCAATTACTTGAATGTAAAGTGTCTATGTTAATATGGCATAATATTTGTCAAAGTTGCAACAACATTTTGGGAAATAATTTGAACTTGTTTTTCAGAGAAGGACTGTTTCGAGACACTTATATTTCGAACTTTGACTCACTTGCTTGGGATTTTTTAGTTGTGAAATCGTTCATTAAATGACCCAGTGTCATGTTATGCACTTGGTGTTACTAGACAGATTATAGGTAGTTTGTAAGCAAGAGACTCCACTAAATATTCACGTAAATACTTGTGACATAGTCTGCTACTCTACATGATTAGTAGTTTAACGTATGAATATGCATGTGGCAAGTAAATCTTGTGGTCCATAGACAGGTTGACTGAAAGCCCCGAAGTCTCTCCCACAATCGATAAAATCCTGGATTCAAAGGCAAGTGAGTATGTTTCAATTGAAACTTTGTACGTAATCGAATAAAAAATCAGTATAGTAGCAAACGGTATGTTGTTGTTCTAGTGGAAAATCCTTTGTGAACAGTTTTATTGTGGAACTCAAGAAACAATTTAGCTGGGAATGTAGGTTTCCCATTAACAGTCATCTTGCAAAACAATGAGGCAATGGAGTGGACCAAAAGATAAAATGAAGGCTTAAGACATGAGACGTAGATTTTTGCAGACTAAAATGCTGTTTGTGTCAGATACAATGACTAATTTGACTACTAATTATGGAACACTACACATGCTTTCAGTGAATTCACAAACGATGTCAAATGTTTTAGAGCATGAAAATCATCAGTACACGGAATTTGTATCAGTTTGGGAACAATGGCGCATCAAAAGCGCAGTGTGAAATTTTTATGTCCTCTCTTTTGCTCTAGACGTTTTGAAACTGATACAAATTCCGTGTACTGATTAGCTTTGGACGGTAAAACGTCTTGCTTGAAGTTTAGGCACATCAATAATACATTAATTTCTTATATTCACGAAAGTTCTCAAGCTAATTAGGATTTTAAGATTTGAGGAGCTGATCATCATTCAAGCTGACCTCAGCTAAGTTCATGCTCAGTATTTGCAACATTTTATATCACTTGCAATTAAGCACAATAGATTCATGTTTATTATATAAAATTGATATGTTCTTCTGTAGGAATACATTTAATTATGCCGACCTGAAAATAAAGGCATTCACAGTTTATCAGTTCTCTTCTAAATGTTCATTGATCAGAAAATATCACAAAGTACTTTGAATTTCAAGAAAACTGCATCCATTTGGGAAGGTCTGGAAACAAAACAATAAGACGTCCTGTTGTTGACAACAACCAAAGCTGTTCCTGTGCTGTACAGAGCAATACTAAAAGTTTGGCTCTATTGGGATCTCTACGGTTGAATTTAAGATTATATTCGGCGAACACTTGAATTTGTCAGTTTACTGGGGAAGCAATGGAAATTCTTTAGTTATTGACACAACAATTGAACAGAATGAATTCTTATTGTTCCAGGGATTTTTCTTTTCATAAGACAGATCTATGAATGAATAATTCACAAACTATGACTGCGTGATATTGTAAGTTTATAAATATATTCACACTGCGGTTTACTTTATTAGTCGCTTTAGATTTCATTTTCATTACATTCTGCATTTTTCAGCAATCTGCATGGGTGAATGTTATTTGGTTATTTCCGTTAAGAAATAATTGTGTTGATTTGATTCTGAAGAAGTTTTCAGTATCCTTATAATTTTACAGGCAATTAGTACGATAGGTTGACTTGCACGCAAACGTGTAGATTTATGATCAATATGAATTTCCTGCACTTATCGAGACAGATCAGAAGTAGTTACTCGTACAAATGCAATGACATTTTGTACACAAGTGAATAAGTCTATGATATTGAATCGTGTATACAGACAATGGATGAAATTAAGAAAACTCTATCCACCTTGAACAATAACATGTCAAGCTGTGTTTTATGGAGGGTTTTTTTTTCAAAATTTGAAGTCAAGAAGAAAACATCAAGGGTCAAAGTTTAGTGGGACATGTGAGCTGGACACGATATCTCATTGGATGAAACCTATCACGTGGGTCAACAATTTATCAATATCAAGGTTGAAATCTAATTTTTGGATTGATATTAATCTACATTTACAATGAAGCAAATATATGTTGGCATTAGATATGTATACCGCATTGAAAATGCGCCCGATGTTGGGTTTTAAATAATCAATTCAACCACGTTTGATGCATGTCAAGGGACTACGTGTATGATTTGCTGATGAAAATGAGGTAAGAAACTTTGCTAAAGGCTGTGACCATATTGGTCATTTCCATTCAAAAATATATTGTTACCAGGCAAAGCTCTCTCTTGTATTATTGCGAGACTCATTAACACATTTAATTACGAGATTTTACTCCGCTGACATAGCGAATGATTTACAACGATTGATATGCATAGTATATACATCCATAGGTTAATTCTACCTCTATTCACTTGAGATTCTAAGCAATTTTATGTGAACATTTACCGGAACATCTCTTAATTCCGAAACAATACATCCATTGTTTTGAAACTTTCTCCTTTTTTGAACTTTGACAGACTAGGGAGCTGTCTCTTTGTTTCACAAAAATATAAAAAAGAAATACAGTGTAACAATGTAAAGCAGAGCAATGGATTCTTAACCGAAGCCCTCCAGGGATATCATGATGTTTGCACCTTGCTTTTGCAGGAAAGTTGGGAAGTTAAGTTTAAATGTGACGTTTTTGGTATTTAGTAAAAATAAAAACATTTGACTGTCAAATTATTTAACTATTCAGTCTGTAACTATACAAGGTATGAAAACATCTATCTTCCAGATTTAATCACGTTTTGAAAAGCTTAGTTTGGTTGCACTTGAGAGGAAAAGTATGGAATTATCTGAGGTTTATACAGTTAACAGTTATCCCTAAATTTATACTTTGGATATTGTTCCGTTTTGTAATACACATACCCATTGTGTGATTAAAACGTCCAGTAGCAGAGCAAAGAACAATGCAGTGTACTATTAGACATGCTTTAAGCTCTAGCAGTGAGTTGTGCAAGACAGTATTGTTCAAGAAACCATCTCTAGGGTTTAGTGAGAGCAGGCCACCATACCTCTGAGGAGGACTGTCGAATTTTTAGCCCATTTTAAATGACTCTCATATTTGCTACCTGAACGACAGTGAAGAATTTATAATATTTTGACGCATTCCTGATAATTGGCTGCTTGCCAAAGGCATGCAGATTATAACAGCACTAGCGACGTCATTTGATTAAGGGCCACAGCAACAAGCATTGCATTGTATGTGAAGGTATAGTAATTACTTTCTGAGTAATCTTTCAATTTCAGTTCTTTGCACGTATTATGTACCAAACCAAGGGGAATAAGGAATTGAATAGAGGGACAAAAATACGATCGTCGCCAAAGTATTTCATGACGTTGTTTACTTTTTAACGTTACTAGGCAACGGCTGTTTCTGCCATGTTGGGTGCCTCAGGTCAAACATGGCAAAATTTCTTGCTCCGACAAATGCTCGTCGTGTTAGAATTGATTACTTGCTGGGGTCATCAATGAACTCATTTAATTGTTGTCTCTGTTCAGCTTGAAATTTATCAGTTTGCTAGATTCACGGAAAATGTTGCCTTTAACACAGTCGAAAAGTGATAAACTTTTGCTGGGTTTTGTCACATAAAATTGAAATTAGGTTTTGATAAAACAAACCTCTAACAGAGTATTTGAAAAACTGTACCAGTACACGAAATTAGTGAAACGTGATTGTACAGAAAGAAACTTCCATTAAATTATCGGGAGAATAACTTGAACCCGGTGTTGAATCCTGCACCACAAAATGTCGAAGGACGTGAGACAAATGTTTCACAGAGATAGATGCCTGTAAATATCCATTATCTTCTGGAATTAAACTTTGTATTAGGATTTAGTTTCAAAGTGGCGAACTGCTTCCGCAGTTCCAAAGGAAACAGTCAAACTAACGTGAATTAATTCAAGAGTATAGCAGGAGAAAGTAGCAGACTGGTGAGTCCATGATGATTTGTATTTGCAAAGAAAAGTTTTGTTACTTCGATCAATGATTACTTAAGTTGCGAACAATTAACATACGTCAATATTTATAGAAAACAGGAACACAGAACTTCGTTCAAATCGTTCAAAGACGTTCAAATCAAAACAGGCTATTTCAGATTTTTTGACATGATTGAGTTTTTACCGACGAGAGAAAAAAAATTGTCAAAAGTTTCACTAAGAGCAAATAAAAATAACACCTGACTATTCTTGTGCTATTCACTCCTCCATACATACAGAAAAAAAACCTTGTGTATTTTCAAATAAATGGCAAAGTTTTATTGACTTAATTTGGGTATTATTGGATTTATTTCTTAATTTAGGGATAAACTCCTTTCTGTACTGAATAAAAAGCAAATCGTATGCTGTGCCCATTCTTGTCCAATATAGCTCATTATCATGGACACACTTACACAGTTATAGTTTTTACAGACTTTTGTAATTCCCTAGTTTATTACCCATCTATTAGTGATTTTTTTCGCCAAATGACAAGAGCGCTTCAATAGCACCAGTGTCAATTCTTTTCACTTGAAGATTTTCATTTTCATTATCTTTAAACACTTATGGGCTTCAGTCCTACCATGTTTAAAAACGTGCCAGTTTTGTAAAATGAAATTTATACTTGTTTTAGGATGATCTTGCTCCTGCACAAACTGAAGATACAACTTTATTTGAAGAATTACGTGAATGTACATGAATATACATGTGCTCACTAAAAAACCAAACACGGTACGTAATTTCAAAAAAGCAATAGATGGCAAAAAATTGAGCAAATGTCAATTATCAAGAAATAATTGTCGTTTTTAGAGATTCATATGTTCCCTCTTCTCTTTTCACACTGTCTCAATTTTCATTGAAACCAGTGAGCTTCGATCAGTCTGGCAACTAACCATGTTTAATCACTTTTAATCATGATAATTAGTTCCATGCACTTAATTAGATGAATTAACTAGACTGGTGATGGGGTAAAAAGCACATGATATTTCTTGTTTACAGTCCACTGGAAGGACTGGTCAGGCAGGAATTTATGGTGGACGGGACTGGACCTTCTTTCGGTGAAAGATGTGTGCTTGCTGGTCCAGAAATTCCTATTAAATTCGGCTGTTAACTTCGACAGGTTATGTATGGGAATTTTAAAAAAAAACAGAATTCACACAATTTCTTTAATCGGAGTACAGCATACATTCTTTTATTCCAAAAGAGAGACTTGATATCAAAATGAAAGTTTAAGAAAGCATATTGGCTCAGACAAGATTCATAGACAACTGAAAATGAAGGAACTTTAATCATGCAAACCGTATTGAATTGTAATTAGAGAATAATGCATGTTCTATTACAATTTTTCAGATCAACAAATGCTAAATTGTTTAAATCTTCACATAGATTCAAGGATAATTTTGACTGGGTCCCTGTATCAACAAATAATAAAATGTGCAGACTGTGCATAAGTAATCGATGTTTCAAATATTCAATTAAAATAACAAAATTTGATGCGTAAGAATTTGACTCCGAAGTTATTTGATGAGATTCATTGCTGATACATTCTATAAATGTAACAGTTATTTTATTGAATACTTCACAATACCTCATTTCAAGCAATAAACTTAGTGCTTGGGAGGGGGGGGGGGAAGAAATTGAGGTCAGACGATGAAATCTATGTTCTTTCAAGTTTCCAGGATGTAAAATTTGGCCAATGCAATAAGTTTTACCCTTATCACATGACTTGGTGATTGATCTAGGTGTCTAGTGTTCCAGATAAAAGTGAGAATTTCATTGGTTGAATAAAACCACATGACTTAAATGTTACTGAACTTTGAACTTTGGTGACCCACTTTATGATGTAGGTTAATGATCATGGATTACTTGTCAGAGGAAAATAATCTTTACTCTTTTTGTTATACAAAACATATTGTTATCTTAATTGTCTACACCGTCAGATAGAATTGAGGTTAAGCACCAATGCACAGAAAGTTTAAAATAGTTATTGCTGTGTTCCCCTTATTCCTGATCAAGAATTGACGAATTGATGAATTGACGAATAAAAAGCAAGATAGTTGCACTATGCATTAAATAGTGAGTCTGCTATTCAAAAGATTTTAAATGTATTTGGACCATACATGTACATTTATTTATACCAACACATAATCACAGACTATTTATCCTAATGAATCTAAGAATTCAATCTTTAGTTTAAATTTTTGTTAAAGCCTCTTTAATCTGATAACAAAAGAATATCTTGCTATGATGTTATTCTAGAATATGACCAAACATGAAATCTGATTTCAAAAAAATGTAAAACCTGCAGACACCATGACTTTTCAGTTGTCAGAGCTATGCAATTTGATTTGAGTTCACTTAACTCTATTGTTACATTTTTATGATTCATGTTTGGCATCATTCTGTTTTCTGTTACTAGTGACAAATGGGGAATAGTCTTTAAGTCTAGTGAGATTCCTTAAGCTGGCTCGGTTTTGACTTGACTCTTTTCCGTGTATTCACCTGCATGCTCTAAACCTTTAAAGGCAATTTTAGGACTTGAAATAGTCAACTAACGATTTTTAGTGAAATCTCTATCTCACCTCCAACAGAAGAAATTTGCAACTTGTATGAACAAGTTTACTATCTAAAATCTTGCTTTTGCTAGATTTTAATTTTAACATGTACACGTTGTAACAGTCTCAGCTACGCGCCGGTCTCAACTACGCGCCGGTAAATAGTTGAAATTTGCATAGACAGTTGTCAAAAGTTATTTTTTGCATACTTTGTGTTGGCATCACCTTACATTTCTCTGAAATGAATAAATATGGTTTGCAAATGTCATGTTCATTAAATAATTGTAGATGAATGAACATAAAAAATAAAAATGATAATTTATTTATTTACAAAAGTGTCATGTAGTAAATATAATCATAGACAAATCAATTTATTTATTCACCGTATGTCATTTTTTATCTTATCATTAAATTTAAATGAGTCAATCAAATTTTTATTTTAAAAAAATTATTTATTGAAAGAAGTCATTTATTAAATAAGTAAATGATTTATTTATTTAAATTTAATAACAATTGAAAGTTATTATTAATAAATAAATTGATTGATTTAAATTTAATATTTAATAGTTGTAAAAATGATGTACAATAAATAAATTCAATAAATAGTGATGCACAATAAATAAATAGATACATTTTCTAAATAAAAAAATTTAGAAACATGATTATTTACTACATGTCACTTTGACAAATAAATAAATTTACATTATTTATTTATTTTTTTATTTATCTACAATTATTACCACATGACATTTGCAACCATTATTAAATTTAAATAAATCAATCTATTTATTTATTTAAATAAATGACTTTTTTTAAACAAATGAATGTATTTAAATAAAATACTGATTAACTTGTTTAAATTTAATGATAAGATGTAAAATGATATATGTGACCGGTGGCATGAGCCAAGGTTCAGGTGGGACCTCATGTGAACAGTATACCAGAGAGTGTTGGGCTCTGGGCCTCAGTGATTATCCAGAGGTACTGAAAGGGCAGGCAATCCTGCAGGATCAACCTACTTGGAGGCTTTATGGGAACTTGACACAATGGTTAACACTATGAAAGGTTGATGAACTGAAGATGACCTGGACCCATGGGGTTTGGGTCTTCATACGGCATGTGTTATGGCTAACCAAAAACAAGAGTGTAGGTTACAATTGAAATGTCCCTGTTGAGACAGGAATCTGGGGGTAAGGTGCACGATCTTTACCCAAGGAGCACTCAGGGGAGAATGCTCCTGGACCCAAGGGCACAAGCCATTAAATAGGGTTGGGATCTGAGCTGACTGACATAGACATCATGACGTCACCATTCCAAATGTTCCAAATGTTTGATAGTGATGTCACCATGTCTGTGCATGCACACTAGATGTGATCCAACAGGGCCTGGGACAACTGAAGGTGTCCCAGCCCGGGCAGATCCAGAGAATGTGGGTCTGGATGGGTCCGGGATGGGGCCCAGGTTTTGTGAAAAACACGGGGTCCGACCCCCGGCCGGGTCCGGATCCACTCATTGACATGGATGCCGTGACATATACAATGAGTAAATAAATTGATTTGTCTATGATTATATTCACTGCATGACACTTTTGTAAATGACTATTTACCCAAGTGTGTATCTGGGGAGAGTGATTGGGCCATGGCTGGGTTACGCACCGCGTAGTTGAGCCATGGCTGGGTTACGCGCCGCACGTAGTTGAGCCGGCGCGTAATACATCCTGGTACAACGCACGGGACCTTTATTAACCAAATGCTTGACCCGTACACTGGCTGTGCCAAAGCTGTGTTTCAGCAAGGACGATAGAAGGACTTTGAAAGCACAACCAGTTAGCAAGGAAATAAAAGCTTCTAGAACTATTTGTTCTACAGCGAGTATTTAGTGTTGTATTGATTAAACTATCAACAGTTTTTCAGTTCTAATTTAATTGGAAGAACCAAAGTCAGAAAATTTTTATTGTTTTCGTCCATTGAAATAATAGTAAGAAACAAGGAGTAACTTCCAAGGACTTCTGTCTGCACATCGATCTTCAAACCCTGACATCAAATGTACTCTTTGATAAACTGCACGACATGATTGCTAGCTTAATGTGTGAATACTCATGTAACTGGTGACCAGTTCATACTGTAGTCCACAGGCAAGTCATTTGAAAGCTGTATCACAATATTAAAACAAGTAAGTACTTTATAAAGAAATTTAATGCAATAAACATTCTGGCTTTGTCGTTGTTCTTCAGGAAACCCAGAGTGAATGTCAATTTCTAAGAATTAGGTTTCGTTTCTACAATTATTTTACGTTTTTCATTCATTAATAAAGCAGCAAGGTGTGTACAATGAAAACATTGAAGACTTTTGTAGAATATAATACTGTTTAGACACCAGATAAACTAAATTTATCCGTGGCCTTCGAAGTTAGAAACAGTGAGAATACGCTTCCTAAGTCGTTTAATGGAGTAATGTTAAGGTCATGGTTAGATTGCTGCCGTTTGATATTAATTGTCATTAAATAAATTCATAACTATGAGCAAAATATTTATGTTGCAGATCAGGAAATCATCGTAGAACCCTCTTCAAAAGTTAAAGGCGTCTCAACCAATAGCTTAGTATTAACTGCGCATGAAATTCAATTATTGCGGGGCCTTAAACTTTTGCTAATGATTTCATGACCTGATCCTCAAAAAAAGAAGAAAAACCCCAAAAACATAGTGTCTTTTTTCTTTTTAAGTTTTGTCGGACCAAAGTACGTATCTTGGAGCCACTGAGTACTTTAGGAACAACGAAATGCTCCATATTGTTATTGACACAGGAAAACACAGCGGAACATTCTATTATTTTAGAATTTATACAAATTTCGTCCTCTGCTGTACGATACAAAAGGTTAGCTCCGTGAGGAAACTACTTTGTCAGCTGAATATTTTTCTTTTCTATCGAACAGGATAAAAATTCAAAGTGTGTTACTGACAAGACCAATAGGACAGAATATTCTATTGTCCTGAGGATGTTTTTTATACCATATAATATATTTATCCAGAAAAGGATTATCAGCAATCGTGGCTACATATAGACCTATATTTTATCCGTATGTGTAAATTAAATTCAGGCTACAGCATTGCATTTTATTGGACTTGTAATTGTTCTACTTCATCTTGTATTTTGAACACAGACGATGAAATGTCTGGTTAAACAATAGGCGTTTTTGTCTGAGGCACAGCATGGAATTCCATTGACACAAAATGAAATCTATTTCAGGAGGTGAACCTGAGTGAGGGATTGATATTATAGTTATTCCAGTTCAGAAAGGATTGTTACAATTTGATTCTAAAGCAGTTTTTAATGATTGGTCTCAACAGAAAAGGAGATAAAACAGTTGCATATCTTACTTAATAACCTTTGAAGTTTTCTAATTGCGCAAATATAACGTAACTGTTCAAATGAGTTTGAACTCACGTTCAAGTGAATTTATGAAAGTGATATCAAGGTTTGTGCGAGTTTTGATTCTTGACTTTGTTTTCTTTTGCTTGTTGATTTAGAATTAGTCATCAATTCTTTATGAACAGACTAAACACTGAAAGAAATTACAAAAACAATTATTGATTTTCCATGTTATCTTTAGTGTAACCTTACTGATCTGGATGAAAGTATCACACCTGAAGCCTAAAACATATTCATCGGTCAAAGTTTAGTGAGGCACGTTGTGCAGGTCAAAATGTGATCTCAAGGGATGAAACCTATCACGTGAGTCAACTGTTGACAAAATCAAGATATTAACCTGATGATTCTTGTTTCATATTAATCAATTAAATACTTGTCTATATGTCAAATAAGAAGAGACATATTTCTTTTCACACACGCTGAATGCTGTAAATTAAGACTGAAAGCCAAGCCTGAATCTGGGTATGATGCATGTGGGGGGGGGGACTACATTTATGATTTGCTGTGGAGAATGAGGTTAGAAATCTTTGCAAAAGGCAGAGGCCATGCTGACAATTTCTATTCAAATATTTATGGCACCAGACAAAGTTTACTTTGTGACTACGTTGTATTATTGCGAGATTCATTAACACATTTAATTACTACATTTTACTCCGGACATTTTATAGCTGTTTGATATACATGCTTGTCTACATAATGTATAAGGAGTTTAAGGTAAACTAGCGATCAGTAACTCACACCATGAACAGTAAATCAGCGATCTGTCATACTCAAAAGACACAATATACACTAATGTTTATTTGCACCTGACCTGAACAATGAAATTAACCCGAAATACTGTGCGTCATACATCTATTTGGCTTTTTATTTAAATAAAAATCTGCAAAATGTCAAAGTCATAATGGTAGTTATTGATCAGTTGGAATATTTAATGTTTGGAATATTTATTTAACCACTGACAAAAGTTATTTGTGAGTGGTTAATTCCACAAAAATAAACTTAGCAGCAATTGACTTCCATTAAGTTAAGACTCAGTCCAATAACCTAACATGCTTTTGGTGCAGTGGCCTATCGGGGTCAAGGTGTTTTTTCTTAACCAATTTGCTTTGTTTAAGCCTTCATTTTTATTTCATTGGACTTTAACATTTGGCTTTTTATGACTATCTAATAGCAGTAACGATTAAACTGAATAGGGACTTAAACACGGGGAAATTAAAGGAATAAGTTTTCAGAGGATTTGGAACAACTAATGTTGTGAATATGCTTGATTTAGTAACATTTGGTGAAAACATGGAAGTATTTTAACAAAATCTGAGACAAGGATATCTCACTGAAAGGTATGTCAACAAACATATGAGAAAATATGTACAAACTTATTAGACAAAGCTCAATACGTATAATATGCACCTTAAGCAGTGGTGAGGTTGAATTTAACAACTTAGAGAACAGACTATGTATATTTCCACATCTGTACACTTTTGGATTTTAAGAACCTTTAAATTACTGCTTTTCTTAATACTAAATGTACATACTCATACTTTTTGCGACAGACTGTACAAACTGTGGAAAGATAAACAAAAGTGCCCCAACCTACCTGCTGTGTAATAAAGAAATAAGTATTTTCCATCCGCAACTTATAATCATACATTTTATGGACTATTTCTTACCGTGTTATATTGACACTTGTGCAAGAAAGTAACTAAGAAAATATATCTATTACTGGTTCAGTTGAAAGCTACTGTTAAGTTGAGGACAATCACAAAATGAACTGCTATGGCTCATAGGATCCGTTGAATCCTTGAGATTGTTTAAATTTAACATAGATCTATATATTTTGGGTAAGACGTAGCTTCAGTGTAACTGACTGAAGAGGCTTGTGAGGATTGATATTTTTGAAGCTCTGTTTAATGTATCAATTAAGCTAGTGATTGATTAAGCTGTAAACAAGTAACATTTTTCCTATCAAAAAACATTTACATTCATATCGAAACATTTCATCTGCGTACAAAGTCTTCATTTTCTTTGCACTATTGGATTTCACAGGAATACACCAATTCTTGTGTAAAGTACTCGTTCAATCCAGGTATCCTGATACAATTTCTTATACTTTGTTGATAATTAAGAAAACCCAGTTTTATGTGCCTCTCTGCTTTGTGTAATTCTGTCAACAGTTGTCAAACGATGCCCTTTAATTGCTCTTGCTTTGACTGAAAAAGCACAACGAGAAATTTCTTTTGTCACAGAATGAAGTACATATCCTGAGATACTCGCACGCGGGTAAGGCCAAATATAGCTACATAAAAATTAAATAAAAAATAATTAGTAACCATATTTGCTTGCTAGGTAGTTTAAAATTAATATTGCCATCAAATAGGAAACTAAACCAACGAGTTTGATGATAGTTCATTTGTTTCAGTTGCACTGGAATTGGTTCTATTTTTAATTAAATTTTTGTTTGAATTGAATTCTCGCCAATATTATGATTGTACAAGCAACTATTGATGTGCTAAGTCTGAATAAAGTTTATAAATTAAATTCAGACTGAGGGTAACTTTTGGCCAATATCCAAAATTGGAGACAATTCTGGGTGTTGGCCAAACCTCAATGAGAGGAACTTTGAGTGTCCTAAGAAATTATCAGTTGCAAAATCTCTTAGTCCTTTGTTTAGTTTATGGTGCCCACTTTAATAGGTATCTTGTGGAACAGTTGAGCTCATACTGCGCAAAGTGCCACCCTTGCTCATGCCAGCTTTAGAGTACTCCAGACAAGCCAGTACATAACACAAGCTACTTACAGTTGCTTCCAGAGTAGAGCTTGGGATCACAGGGCATACAGTATTTGCTAAATGGTTGAAATCAAAATACCGAGACGCAAGCTGAACACAAAATCCTTTCGTTATAAAATGTTTAGGGCAGGAGTTGTGCACAGAAGAACATCATACAAAAGTAGATTGTTCCTGTAAATAATATACTGCATAAGCATAAAGTCTTACTCTGGGATTCATATTGTTTTAAATGAAACAAAAATAGCAGATTCCATCTGATTTAAACTTCCATAGGTTAAGATTCAAAGGAGAACACTTCAACGTAACTTTTGATGTATTCTATATTTTATATACATTTTACAATACTTAATTTGAAAGAAACTGCAAGCAGATCAAGAAATTCAAGTTCCAGGATGTAAAACTTGGCCAATGCAATAAATTTCACGTTATCACATGACTGGTATTTGATGTGGGTGTCTGGTGCACGAGATAAAAATTTTGTTGGTTTAATAAGACCACATGACTTCAAGTAAGAATATAATTGGTTAAAAAGAACACATGACTTCAAAAAGCATGTTAACTGACCTTTCATTATCCCAGACAATTCTATTGTTTATGTCGGTTTATGGGATTAAACTATGTCAGAATAAAACATCTTTTGCTCTATTTGTCACTCAACAACACCATATGTCTTAAAATTTTGATAACTTGAGTATCGTAATTGTCTACATCAGGCGATATATGATCAAGAAAACATGGATAATTCTAATTTGTTTAAGCTGCGACCTCTCATTCAAACCCTGGGTCGATTAAGTTGTTAATCTGTTGTTCCTCGACATTGGCACCAATGGTAAAGTATTGGGCGTATTTGATCAAACTGAAAAGCCCAAATTTCAGCATTTAGCAGGGATTTTGCAATGAAATGCTGTATTACTGGAACACAAGTACTCCGAGATTCAGTTAAACTTTTTCAAAATTTCCCTTTGTGTTTACATTAGCCAATTACCTTTCTTTTCATGGATTTATAGTAGGCAATACATTGAGTAATAAAGCAAAGTCAAGATAGATAGAAATTAATGACAATATGAGGACTATCAAATGTTTGATGTCCTTGGAACAAAACAAGCACATTTCTAGAGAAATAGAGAAATAGTCATTGAATGTCATAGTTGATGTCAAAGGACCAGACTTCAGTTAGAGTTAACACCAGAGGTGCTGCAGGCTTCCTGCCTTTGCCTGCACCTGCAAGTCATGTGACAGTCTAGAGA
>JBCAUI010496502.1:0-13514 GCA_038406195.1 Haplosyllis anthogorgicola | reverse complement strand
GTCAACACTAAGCACATCCTAGCCATTCAATGCACCAATCATCGCAAATAATTCAAAATAGAAGCCGTATCAATATGCATGGAACTCTTTTATTCTTAAAAGTGAAATATTTCTTTCCTTCAGTAGACTACAAAGTCATTTACATCCAGTGACCTAATTTAAGAGTCATTTACATCCAGTGACCTAATTTAAGAGAATATTATAATACTCTTATGTAAATCTTTGAAAGTGAAAGACTTTTTTGTTTTGCACTGTGGAAACTTTTCATCAGAGAGTTATCAACAGCTACGTATTTTGAATGGTAAAAACAAAGCGTAAAAACTACGAGTGCGGCTTCTTTAAGTTTTTTCTCGCAGTTGTAAAATATAACTAAAAAAATCAACCTGCAAAAAAGTACATTCGATAGTAGCAGATACTTGTAGTATAGTACGAGTTTCTTTCAGTTTGTTGTTGATGAAAAACAACTCCTAGTGAAGAAGTGTGCTTCCTGTTTGTGAAACTTTTCTAGTTTCTGTTCTGTGCAGGATAAATAACCAACGTTCTGTGACGTAACGATCAATGAAACAACAAAGTGAAACTGATACACTCGGGAATTTAATCCAGATGATTAATTACGTTGGGGTAATCGTTTTGGAACAATAGCATATAAAAGCAGTGTGAAATTCTTTTGCTTTCTAAAAACTTTTGCCCTGTGCAATTTCAAATCGATAGGAATTTCAGAAGTTGGTGAAATAATAAATTTCCATCACGAAGTGACATGTTTTAAAATTTAAAAATTACCATTTTTGAAGATGCTGGACCTCTAAAAATATTAGTTTCAATCATTGCCTGGTATGAAAAAGGAACCATGTTTTATTCGTTCTCGCTATTATTCCACATAATAAACCCGGAATTTCCCAGGCTAAAATAAACACTTATTTTTGTGTTACAGTTACATACATGTAAACTTACCTTGACCAGAGAGAAATTCCACGGGATTATTTACGTAAATAAACGCAGATAGAACGTAAAACAGAGAATCCTAGATCATGACAGATGGTCGAATAGATTGATACGGAAAATGAAAATTCGCCAAGGCCACACATAAAATGTCTTTATGATTCAGAAATGCCTTTCAATGCCATGAAACAAGATAATAGAACCTGTCATGGTCATCTGTCAACCAAACCTTGACGAGTGTTGAGATTAATCGTATATTTGCGAATAATACAAATTCACGCTGCAATTTCACTCAATTTCATTCTACTTTTATTCCAAAGGATTGCTGATGCATTGTAAGATTTTCCCATTAACTGCACCTTGCAAAGTAACCAATAGGCTCAATTGTAACTCACAGTGTGAAACCTTGGTGAAAAGGACCAGGAGTGCCAATGGAGTGTATTGAACAGTTGATTTAAAGATGAAAGTTCCAGTCTAATAGGCTGGTTTTATGCATGCAGAGTCATTTGCAATTGGGAACTGGAACAGTCCACAACCATACAAGGCTATAGGGGTGGACCTGATGGACACAGCAGGTGGATCAAATGCATAGGGGCTGGATGTAAACTGCACAGTGACTTGGTCAGAAATAAATAAATTTGTCAGCAGAATTTGCCTTTGATAGGTCACTGGCTCCAGCTGATTGGTCACACAGTTTAAGCATTCAGACCTATTGTGAATATGACACCTGTGTTGTGACTAATTATAATCCGCATTGTCTCAATGCTCCCAGCTGAACTGGTGTCAAGAAAGTTGACATTTCAAAATTAAAGATGGCCATCCCCCAAAATATTTCTCCTGACCAATGACAAGCCATCAGCATTGCTTTCTTCAATTCGGACATGAAAAAAGCTTCTTTCATCTTAAAAGAAATGTGATGAGCCTGCATTTGATACAGTCCAAGTCAATGTTTGTCGTTCACACCTGAATAAACGCTTTGTTCCAAATTGGTTAAAATTTGGATCAGATTGGTACAAATGTATGGATTGTTTGGCATTCATTATTGAGTAGGTATTGATGTTGGTAACCTGCACCACTGAAGGCATATCACAAGGCCAGGTCTCTATGTGGCGCTACAGAGGGTTTGAGTCAATAGGTGTTAAGTACACCTCACTGGGTGGGTTATTGAATTAGATACCAGGATTAAGTCAGTGCAAATACATTGACTCCTTCAGCCAGTTTTATCCAACCAAAGATGTAAATGGGAAATTATTTCACCCGTGGCAACTTGATATGACGTGTTTAAATTTGTTACTACTAAATGTGTTTTGTGCAGCAAGTGTACAGAAAACAATCATTAAAGTTTAATGTTAGTTAGATCCATCTACAAAGAATATCCATTAAATCATGTAAATAAGTTCCAGTCTTCGTGATCGACTAAAACTTATAGTTTTTTCCGATATTTCCAGCGTCAAGTTGCCAAACGACATTCTTGTTAAATAGTCAAGAATTTTCTTAATTTGTTCTAGAGAATAAGTCTAATTAGGCTAATTAGCCTAATCCTAGATAACGAATTTAGTTAAGAAAAACAAACGTGCACATCTTTTAATTTCTCAACCTGAAACCAGTCCATTTTAGGATGCCAGGTTAAGAAATTAAAATGCCTACACAATAGTTTTTCTTAATTTAGTTTGTTATCTAGGATTAGGCTAATTAGCCTAATTCTCTTGGAACAAATTAAGAAAACCCTTGAAAGATTGGAAAAAATTCAAAATCCACTTCACGCGAGAAGGTAATACTTCAATACGTAGCTGTGATGCTTCGTCTATAACACGCGCAAACTGAATTAACAGTGAAGTGACTTAGATGGTCACAGGTGTCTGATAGACAAATAATATGACTCGTGATTAGATCTCTGTGATCAATACTAACCTTTACCTTAACATTAACCGGGTTCTGTTCTGACGTGCATCAAAGTATGTCTCGAGGACGTAAAAATGTTTAACTTGTGTGGAGTATGCCTAATACACGACACGTCAATACAGAAAGTTGGCTAGCAGTATGCCATCGAATAGTGAAGGCATTAGGATACGTCCTCTAAACAGAATATTTCACGTCGGAAGGTAATTTCACGGGGACATTGTTAAACATGTTGTGCATTGATGCGTGTATAACACAACAATTGCTTTGCCGAACACAAGTGCTACAAGGTGAATTCGGTTGGAATTACAGAAGGCGTCACCAGCTCTCAGGGTTGAAGTCTATTTACAGGCCAGAACAGTAATGGGATAGAAAATTAAATATATGTCTTTAAGGATTGGATTTTAAATTGTTGACTGAATAAACTGTTTTAATTCTCTTTATGACACTAGTTTGGCTTACTGTTTTTAGTTATAATGCCTCAGTCCATGTGGTTGTGTAACATGTTACCTGGAGTCAATCCACCTTGGACAAGATATGTTTTTAAAGCGTAACTAATCAAAAATGTTATCATCCAATATTGGTTTAATTTTTTCGTTCTTAATATAAAATAAATTGGATGGTTTTGGGTGTAGTTGGATCCCATGTTACATTCACTGTATGGAAGTACTTAATAGCAATGTTAATGATAACACTATTAATACTATATACAGTAGAATCTGCATTGGGCGAACTACCCATTATCCATGGAAAAAAGTACGTGTATAACAGTAGGTTCGCCCAATGGAGTACAAAATACTCAGTAAAAATCATTTTGGTGATAGAAAATTAGTACGTGGATGACAGTAGTTCGCCCAATGGATAGTACGCCCAATAGAGATTTTACTGTACATTGTACAGAACAAAACGAAAGGAGGGGAAGTGACTGAATCTGATAAGACTGATGTTATTTCAGTTTTAATATTCAGCATTCCTCAGTGTGTTTTAGCGGCTGGTATCACGCTTCTATTCAGGAGGGATTCGCATGCTTCATCGCTTAGTTTTACATAAAAGAACTTGTGGGATGTTAACACGATATTCTCACACAGGTAAAAATATTAACCTGACTTTCTGTAATTACCGTCTGCGTATGCAGGAAGGTAATGTTTTCACTCCTGTGGTACTTGCACCCTCTGTTTCAGGACAAGGGTGACTGTGTATCCTCTGTTTTGGGTTTGGGGTGACTATGTCCAAGGGTTTCAAAGCCAGAGTGGATCTGTCGCCAGTGCTTATTTAATGTGTAGCCTTTGTTAACTTTCGTCTCATGTGAGCTATTTCTCGTTCTTATTGATCAAGATCGAGCAATTCACTTTTTGGTCACACAAAATTTTCCTCATGCAAGAACGATGTTGTTAGTGTGTGGTCATTTGTATATCTGTCTATGTATTCAAGATGTGTGCATATAAAATATTCCAGAGTGAAGGCCACAGTACTCAAAATAGTAATGAACGTATAAGGGACGAAAGCTAACAAAAGCTACATGCCTATTCACCTTCGTGCTACAAAGATCACGGCAGTAACCGTTAGGAAAGTCAAACATCGCGACTACAATCAGACGTAACCTGATCCAGATATTAACCTGTTTACTTTCTGGTGGTTGAAATATGATGTACTTTGCAGAAAGTCAACCCTGCACTTTGCAATGAAAATATAACAAAAGTTGTCCACATTAGGAAAAACAATCAAGTTATATTTCTATGACATTGGCATGAAGATTACCTTCACCACTATGACTTTGAAATGATCTTGACAGTGACTTTGAATTCAATAAGTCACATAATGAAGAAGATTTATGGTGCTACTGACAACATAGATCTCTTCTGGTAAACTGGCCTGGGGGATTTATTTTTGCTTGGCACCTGTAACTTGTATCTGTTTCACACGAAAAGTTTCACGGTAAATAACGCTCAGGATTTGTTTAAGACACTGACTAACGCACATAGATTGGCGCACAAATCGACATTATAGATTACCCGCACTTTGGACGAAACTTAGTGTTACTTTTGCAAACGTTTGCTTTGCACGATCTCTGATAGACGCACGAATCCTGTGGGGAGTCACTTGAGGCTCTTAGACACAGATACACGATATTATCACGAGATATCTCATGTAGGCGCTGAAATTGCACATCATTTATTTTCCTTCCGTTTGGGAAATTTCGGTTTTCTTAGCGAGTTAATTCACAAGTTTTCTAATTATGTTACAGTAATCTGACATAATGTTGCGAGGTTTAGTTGCTCGTTTTACGGCACAGGTACATAGCCCAGATAGATTCGTGGTTAGCACACAACGCTGCCGTGCAGGCAACCCAGGTTCATTACCAGACAGGGTATTTGACAGTTTCTTAGTAAGTCACTGCTTCAAAAGATCAAGGTGTAAAATTGGTACCAGTCGTATGTGGGCTGATGAATGTGCACCATGTGAAACTGCTGCCCGTCACTTTGCCACTAGATCTCTATGAGATCTCAGAACTCCTAGACCGCCTTTAATATGTCATAATCTTGAAAAGGGCGGTACATTAAGTCCAAGAACCTTAAGAAAATTGTGAAATCATTAATTCTATCTCAGAGGCAAAAGTATATATAATGCCGCCAAATAACTAAGTTGTGTAACGTCTGTCGCTGAAGTAGAATGTAGAATGCAATTATGTAGTTCATCACGTTTGTGCTAAAACTGAGGGCAAAAACGTGAGACTTGACCCCTTTCATATAACGACACTTTATAACCATAAAATACGTGCTCAGTTTTCTATTACTTCAATTTGATTCTGAGGAAGCATCGTGTGAAAGAATTTATATTTTTGAAATTAGCTTCATTCTTCTGATATTTAAATTTCTCATCTCCTTGATACTTGTGATTTGATTGGCATGTGTGAATGACAATGCATTTATATTTAGAAGTCAGACAACTTTGTGGCACAATGAGTAGGAGAAATTAAATACACTTGTGTGATGTTGGAGTTTTCTTGAACTTGAAAATAAAATTTTATTTTATTTGAATAAAGTAATCCAATCTACAATTTCGCCTATATTTAGTCGGAACACTGACCTAATAATATGGTTTAACTTATAATCGATTTGTTTAATAGCTTTAGTAGTGTCATAGATAAGAAAAACTATTTTCAGTGGTAGCAAATTTCGTACAAATTTCTCCGCATAACCCCATTATCACCGACTTTTGGCAAAAATCCCGTTGAAAAACAAATTCATCAATTTTCTTCAAATGTTGACAATGGACGTATAAGTTTCTAACGAAAATAGTGTGCGCGCACGTGCGTTATTACCTGTAGGGTCATAGGACATACTATAAAACTATGCGCGCACTGTTTTGGAATAAACCCAGTCTAATTGTAAAAGAGTTCGCGTTCCCTCATACGTTGTAGTAGATATTCTTTTGGTGTAATGTTTATCGTGTAATGGATTTATGTTTCAAAGCACTCAGTTTGCATCCTGCTAAGATTTGTTAACGCTATGTGTTTGTGATGTTCCAGATCTATCTAGATCTGTCCAGTTATCACCAGTATGTTGTGCATTGCCAAAAAATACAAGAACTAAAGTACAGTTGATTCATTTATTACACTCTATCAAATCTTACAAAGTGTACAGTGTTACAGCATTCAAGTTCCCTCAGTAGATAACTTCAGATATCAAGAGATTTACCAAAGGCAAAAGCCCAGGAACCAAATGAGTCTGAAGCATCCAAGATCTTCAATGGATATCAAAAGGTTTACCAAAGACAATAGTCCAGGAACCAGATGAGTCCAAGAAGATTCAAAATTGTCCGAAGGGTATTCCACCCCAACTGACATTGCTCTTTCATATTTAAACAACCATTAACCAATCAGAGAACACATATGTTTTAACCAATAGAAATATGTAGACATTACAACATTCTATAAATAGAATGTTTATAGTTACATCATTCAATCACAATCAGTATACATTATGCAATGACTATAAATAGTAACATGAGAACTGAAATGAGAAAATAGATTAATTCCTGTATTGTACAACTTATCTTAACCTTTCATATATTTCAATGTCTTGCATCAGACATGTTTAGGTTGAGCTTGTTAACATCATTCACAGTCCACATGGAAGTGAGGGCCTTCCATGATGATGCAACGCAAGCCTGAATTATACAACACTTGTTTAAAAGGTACTTGGTCTGCTGAATCAGGTTTTATCTCCACTCCATCACAGATGACTTCATTCCACAACTTCAGCTGGGGGTAACTCAAAAGCTAATAGCCAAAATCATGTCCTTCAGGTTCACTTTCCACTTTTATTTCAGGATCAATCTCTAGCAGTCTGCTGAGGGTGTCTGCTAATGTGTTAACTTTAATGTCTATGTGGAGAAATTCAATTTTGTAGATTTCAAATTCAACTGCCCAGTTGTTGACTTTGGAGTTGAGGGTATTTTTCTGAAGAAACTTCAGAGGTTGGTGGTCACTTCATAGCAAAATATCTGCTTCAGCAAGACCATAGTTCAGCCTATTTATGGACATTTAAATTGCTATGCTTCTTTAGGATGTTGCCCATCCTACTTGACTTCAGTGGAATAATCTGCTGATGTATGCTACTGGGTGATCCAGTGTCACTTCTTCTCCATCTACTGTGGATGTGTGGGTTGGTGTGAGAACACCTGCTCATCTGTACTTGCTTGCATCAGTGTACAAGGTGTAACATTCATTTGGGTCTGGATAGCACAGAATAAGGTGCTTGCACAGTTTCTCTTTGAGTTGTTGAAATGATTCCTGGCATTCCTAAGTCCATTTGAACTCTGTGTCCTTCCTGGTTAACTTGATCAATGGTCTGGAGATGCATGAGAATCTGGGGACAAAATTTCTATAATACCCAGCATGTCCAAGAAACTGTTTTATTTCTTTTCAGTTCTTGGGTGCTGGCATCTAGCAAATACTGTCCAATTTCTCTGGAAGTGGTTCAATACCAGATGGTGACACAATGTGTCCCAAATATTGGATGTGTTTCTTGAAGAAATCACATTTAGAGCATTTCAACTTCAATCCTGCAGCAATGAGGGCCTTTGAATATTTCTCAATGTGTTCAAGGTGCTCCTCTTCTGTTCTGCTGAAGATGATGAGGTTTTCCAAATAACCCATTGCAAACTAAACCCTGTTATACCTGGCTTATTAGGGCTTGGAAATAAGTTGGTGCCTGGGCTAGGCCAAAAGGAACATATTAAATTCCCATTTGCCTAGTGAAACCACAAATGCAGTTTTGGGTTGTGATTCTTTGTCCAACTTTATGTGGTAGTATCCACTCCTCAAGTCCAATATCATGAAATACTTGGCTCCCTTGAGTTGAGTGTAGATTTCATAAATTTTTGGCAATGGATGTAGAGATAAACAGCCTTTGGTGTGGCTGTCTGCGTTCTTGACTTCTGGCTGCAATGCATTCAGCTGTCAGAAGTTGACACATAAACTTCTTCTTGGAGATTCTCCTGGTGCTGTTTTCTTGGGTACAATGACCACTGGGCTGGCCCAAGATGAAACATTTCTGGTGATGACCCCTGCACATTCAAGCATCTCTGTTTCATTTTGTACCATGTCATACTGTTTCAGTGGTAGTGTGTAGGGCTTTTGATACACAGATGGACTGTCTTCTGTGTCTATGTGCATGGTCATGATATCAGTCTGACCTATGTCTTCATTATTTTTGGAGAAAGCTTCTGAGTACTAGTCACAAAGTTCATCCAGTTTCTTCTTAGCTTATTCCGATATGGGTTTGTCCTGTAATTTTACTTTCCTTTGGTTCTTGATGTCTCCAGGGGATGTAAGGAAATCAGATTTCACTAATGGTGGGTTCTTGAAACCTCCTTTTGGAATCCAATTTTTGCATTTGAGCTCATGCTCCTTTTCAAAGAAGGTCTCTATTTTGTTCACCTGTACTTCTTCCACAGTTTCTTTGGCAAATGTGACTACCTTGTCCTGTGGTAAGCAGATTTGGTCAGATGAACTAAAGTTGATGAAGAAAAATGGTATGCTGCCTGGTTTATTGTTGTCATTGTTCTTCAATGCAAGGGGTGCACACCATAAATTCAGATTTTCTTCAAGTATCATGTAGTTTGGAATTTCCATGAAGTCTTTTATTTCCCTTCCACTTCAACCTCTGCCACTGCAGTATTGTGTGAAGGTATGGTGATTTGTCTTTTAAGAGCAAGAGATTGTCCTTCTGGAGATTCTTTTAGTTTCAAAACTACTTCTTTGTCTGTGGTCAGTGTCTTTGTCCCTTTCTTGTCCATGAGATTCCAAGTATGATCTCTCTACACTGGTGTTGAGTAACAAGGAATTGTTGCTTAAACAAATGTTGACTTATTTTGAAGTTCATAACTGTGATACCAAGGGTGTGCATGTTGGATCCTGTGGGTGTTGTGATATTTGGAACTGTTACTCCCTGTAAATATTGAAGTCCTAATGATTCAAACATGCTTTCACTCATGCAGCTTCTGCCTGCTCCTGTGTCAAATGTGCAAAAATGTTTCTTTTACCAATTTTGAGTGGAAATACTGTGCCTATTTTCAATCTCTCTGGGTCATCTGGTATGGTGACCTCATCTATGAGGTGTGACATTTTGTTAACATCAATGTAGTAAGATTGTGGGTTGTATTTAGTGGTTGTATACCTTCACACAAGCCTGACTCTGGTCCTCAGCATCCTGTTGTGCTTGCCACTGTTGGATCACATTGCTGGTCTCTGCATGTATTTCTTCTACAGTATGAATGAATATTTAGGGCATGGTTTGTGCTTCATACAAGGGTATGGCTTCCCCAACTTGGTGGGTTGCCATGCTCCTTGTAATGGGACCATCCTGTTGTTGGGATTGTGCTCCTGCACTTTGTAGTTGACTTTTAGGATTTGGGTGTCATTAGCATCTCTTTAGAGAGGTTGGAGTCAGACTCTACCTGTAGTACCTTTCAGAATACATCCTTCAAGGTCCAGATTCTGTTTACATTCTTGTTGATGGCTCTCATGACTCTTTCTGATATGTGATGACTGAGAGACATGACATACTCAACAATAATGGGGTTCTAACTCTGCTGGTATAATTTACCTAGCCTCTTGGATGCATGTATCTGCATTGGTATATCAGAGAACACCTTGATCAACACTGCTGCTAGTGCATCATGAGTTTGATCAGGTGATAGCTGTTTCAGGAAGCATCTTGTTGTGGGTCCTACTTTGTTATGGACTTCTTTGATGAAAGACTGTCCACTTTGTATACAGGCTGTTTTTAATCTGTCCACCCAGTCATCACATTTTGTTTTATCTTCACCATCATATACTGGTATGGATGAAAACATGCTATCATATGCTTGACTGTCTGTTGCTCTAGCTAGTGCATTCATGGCATCCTGGTGACCATTTAAGCTGGATGCTGTCATGTTCTGAGCATCTTTCTGCCTTCAGATAAGTTCATTATTCATTTGCCACAAATTTGATAACATTCTTGGTACACTCTCATTTGTTTCAGCTGTTCTTGCTGGAGATGAGTTGAAGCCTGCTGCTGGTGCTAGATTTGTGAAGTGTTCCACCAGTGGGGGCTGTCTAAATCCTTGTGGTGGTGTAGTGTAAGATTGCTGCTGCTGTGGAGGGGGTTAATACCCTTGATCAGATTATGGCTCCTAGAAGCATGCATGTTGCTGGTTAAGGTTGTAGTCTCTTTGTTGTGAGGGTTGTTGGTACTGTTGTTGTTGCTGTTGCTGATAGGGCACTTGCTGATAACCCTGGTTATTTTGTTGTGTCTGATACCCTTGGTTGTTTTGCTGCTGATAATAGCCTTGCTGATTGAAGGTTTGTTGATAATCTGAGTTGTTTGGTACCTGGTTGTACCTTGGTTGGCTGGCTGTTGAATGATCAGTTCTGACTGGTGATGGACCTGGAGGTGAAGCTGCTCCTTGGCCTTGATGTTGTGCTGTAGTTTCGTATGAATTTTGGGAATATTCACCTGAGCCACTGCCATTGGCATGTGGTTGATGGTTTATGGTTGAATTTCTGGAGTATTTCCCATTTTCTCTGCAGTTGCTGTCATATGTAGCTTGGTGGTATACCATGTCTATTGTGGGGAAGGTTCTCCTTGGTACAGCAGAATGCTTCAATGTGGCTTTTCTTGTGGCATCTATTGCAAAATACTTTGTTTCTACAATACCTCCTTCCTGTTTACATTTATTGCATACTTGTTCTGCCGTGTTGTACTCAGCATTGGCTCCAGTATGGTTAGACTGTTGAGCATGATTATTCATACCAAAGTGCTGGTCTTGACATGTTGAGGTGCCAGGTTGTTGGCTAGTGTTGTTTGGAGTTGCACTCCCAGACATTGCTTGGTCATTCAGGTGGTTTATGCCATTGTTCTGACATTTCAGTGGTACAGGTTAAGGTAACCCTTGACTGGTGTTTGGTTGACTTCCCCCAGGCACAGATGATGTATCTGCACTACTCGGTTTGCTGAATAAGGGTGATGATCATGAAGATGGAGGGTTTGACCTGTGCCTTCCACTGTGCTGTGCTGGAGTAGGATGCATGTTTGTGTCTTCAGATTCTCACAGATTCATCTAACCATGCCTCTGCTTGAGAGAATGTCAGGGAGTGACTGTCTGTGTCATGGCTTGGATTTGGTGTACTTTGGTACTGTAATCAGAGCTGGATTTTTCAGCTTCTTGACAGAATTTGTCAGTTCACCCATGTTGATACCTAACCTGAAAATCCTCTACAAAAGCTTAAGAATCTAGTGAATTTTCACTGGATTTGATTAGTAATGTATGTAAAACAATAACATTCAATGGAAACAGGCAAATGAGCTGCTTTCCTCATGAAACTGGTGACTTTTTGCCATTGTCTCTACCTGCAATTGAAAATTTACAAATTTCCTAGACTAAGTTCGAAGACTGACCTGTTTGCACATTTTTAACAAGTTTGATTTTGCTACTTTTAAGTTTAAACTGAATTTGGTTTTGTTGTACACTACTGAGGCTTTTAATGTTATGCAAAGTGATGATTAATTAATTATGTCTAATGCATAATGTGTTATTTAATTCTGTAAATTTTGTAATTATTACCCTTGATCACTTTCCAGATCACTTTCATGCAACAAAATTAGCAGAGACAATCACAATAGGAATAAAAGAGAATAGGCTGATAGGTTGATATCAAAAGATATGTAATGCTTTTCACTTTCCCTATCCTTAATTGTTTGTAGAGCCATTAGGTTGTTTACACTTTGCTGCCAAGTGGCTGGCTATTGTCTTTTGATGGGTATTGATGTTTCTGCACCCATCAATTTCTGCTACTGCTGCAGGAGATTGTTTGTTAACACATCTCCTGACTAGTGTCTTTGGAATGTGGCACATCTATTCATCTGAAGATGTCAGCTGCATTGTGCCTGAGGGCAAGTTGTTTACACTCCCACCTGGTTTATCAGCTTGGGTACTGATGCTGCTTCCTGAGCAAATCTGGGATGTTTGCTCAACTGCTGCTCATGGTGAACATCTGGCACCTGGGGATGGTCTCTCTGTACTCACTGCATGTCTGGAACTCTGGTCGCTTGAGAAACTAGCTTCTCCCATGGGGTTGGGGATGTTGGCTCCAGGTTGATATACCTTTCCTCTCTAGTAACCTTTCTCTTTGTCTGGCCTGCTTCTGGGGCTGATGAGCTTGTCTTTCTGTGTGAATCAGTAAAATTTTCACTGTAGTCAGTAGACTCTGTTGGTAACTTATGAATTTTGATGGAATTCAGCAAGTTTTCTCTGGAATTGCCATTACCAACTACATCTTGAATACTCAACTTACATGTTGTCTACATGACACATTTGGTGGTTTTTTTATTGAACTTAGTTCCACTTTGTATTTTGTGAACTTGTGAAACTTATTTAAAATGGACTCAAATCAGGACTGTCATCATTTTATGCAACTGTAACATAGTTTAGGGAAGCATCAATAAAAAGACTTTCATGTTCAATGGCAAATATGACTGGACATTCTTGTTTTATGTTGCTCACAATTAAGTAATATATTAACATCGAGGCATAGTACATCCTTGCATATGTAAACTGTTGCAATTCCATGGACTCACAGTTAAGTTAAAGTAATAGCCAAGTGAATCCCAATATACATAAACCATTGTTATGAACCAGTTCTCAGGATACAAGTAAATACATTGTAATTATCACTCAACTAATCACATTAGATAGACTCTAATATGCAGTGACATCACTCATGTTACATAACTGTTACATATGATGATGAAGATGATGATTTACCTGTTGCAGATCTTGGAATTTATAAAGTTGATTTGCAACTGTTTTTTCTGATATTACTTGGAATTCATGTTTTCTAGCCAAAATCCTCATCAGGTGAATTGTTGTTTCACTTCCTGATTTGGGGAGTCTGTTGTATAGCAACATTTTTGCCTTTGAATAATCCTTTGATGAATTTTGGACTGAATTGTACAGTAACATTTTTGTATTACCATGATCCTTTGATGTGATGTTTGCTACTTGTTCTAAATAACCTTCTCTAACAACATATTTCTTAAAAGGCACTGTGAAGAAAATACATCAAATATAAATTTATCTCTCTCTCTCAAATCTAAAGGAATCTGTATCCATTTGAGTTTATATAT
>JBCAUI010496391.1:0-13514 GCA_038406195.1 Haplosyllis anthogorgicola | reverse complement strand
ACAGAGACTTTATATTTTGCAGTCATATGCATCTACATACACTCTTTATTTCCTGCAAAAATTATATTGATGCCACTAATATGTCAAGTTTGGCAGCCATATTTGTATTTTCCATTGGAAATTTGATTCTAGACACTTTGTATCCTTGTGGTATTGTGATCTCATTTGTCAAAATATTTTGATAATGCCAAATGAGCTCAGATCCATCGGGACCTATTTTTGTTATTTCAGTTCTATTCTGACATTTTAAAAAGTATATGTCCGGATTTCGGAAACAGGATTCTTAAAGTACAGCAAGAAAGGCAGACATTGTTGTATTTTTGTTAATTTATTTATATTTTCCCTCTTTAAAAAAAATTTGGAGTTATAGAAAGAGTTTTCACGTTCGATTGCTGGCCTATCGAATGTCAATTAATTTTTATTTTAATTAAAATGACGTCATAGTTCTCTGACAACGTAAAATGATAACTTAAAATAGTCAGCAAAAATAACAAATGTTTTTAGAATCGAACTTTGACCCTAAGTTACGAATCAATAAATTCAGATAAAAATAACCTAAGAAATAATTAAGAAAGAATGTGTTTTACATTGTCACGTACAAAAACAGTCCATTGGTGTTTAAACGATATTCTTTTTTCGATTCTCGTTTAAAGTCTTGTATTTAGAGAGGATGTGATAGTGGCCTTTATGCCCGAACAGTACCCATTGTACCCAATGTTACCGACCTCACACGACAAGTGTTCAGCATAAACAAACACTTGCTCTTCGGACGGCTAGGCAAGACCTTCCTTATTTGTCGGATTACGTTTCATTGATGGAATTTACTTCAGAGTGGTTATCCGAATAACACAAGCACTAACTCATATCTTGCCTAACTACACATGGTATTGCACATCTTAAACACAAATTTACGAACGAATGTGCAGCTTTGTCCCATAGCGTTCGACGATATGACAAAAAAATGAACGATTTCTGCTGTTTGGCCGCCGAATCTTTAACGGCCACAGAAAGCAGAATCCAGAAAATCAAAAAGGTCGGCCTTGCACAACATGAACACTTATTCTTCGTTCAGCAACGCCCTGCGTTATTGTTGTCAGTATAAATTGCTGCCTGAGGAGGCAGCTAAGTGTTTGTTTTGTCGTAATTTGTCAGATCTGGGCACTTAAGCAGTGAACGGAGTGTCAATTTTAGAGTATTTTGTGGTACTAATTCTGCAGAATTCTTGTGTATCTAACGGTACACCGCCTTACATCGCAGCGGGTCCCAAATTTACACGTTGGGTCGCAAAACCTTGGATCACTTAGCAGTCCACGAAGCAGATAGTACCTTTTAGTACATACGTTTGCCATTCCCAATTTTACACTCTCTGTCGTAAGCCAAGCTAAACTGGGCCAATGAAAGACTAAAAAAATTGTTGTGAGATGCGATGTTTGACAGTCATGATGAAGTAGACGGAATCCTGTGTTGTGTTTCTGGTGCTGGAACCGAATAAAATATAAAAACGCTTCAATCTTATCTATGAGAAACAAATACCAATAGATAAGAGATTAAACCAAGGACGTGCCCGATCTAACGGTGAGGGAGGCTCAGTAGTCAGTCTGTTAAAACAAGCCCAAGAAAAACGAGGGATGACCCGTCGGTGCACAGAGCCTTATGCTGTATTTACCAAGAATTTTCCAACACTTAAATACTAAGAATTTACTTTTTCCAGAAAGTGTCTGAAATTATCCAAAATCGCTTGATTCCACTCTGGTTGGCTTGACTCTTGTCTGTCCAGCATGGCTGTACTCTCTGTGCGGCGTGGCTCTAATCCGTCGGAAAAACGACAAAACCGTCTCATGAATACAGAAAGCCTCTACCCCCTAGAAGGCTCAAAAGGCACGCAGGTATTTCGCCTCATTGCCCCACTTCACTCCTGGGCAAATCTCTGGATCCGCCTTCATCAAATTGCTGAGTTAGACTAGCAAGCTGCCGTCTTTCAACGAAAAAAAGGTCTGGGAAATGCCAACATTTGTGGTTGACCAATCTGTAGAGCCGTCTGCAGAATTTTTTTTCTTGAAACATTGCTTCTAACTAAAATTGTGTTCAATCGATATCATGACGTGACCTTGAACCTTAATCGTAATCATAAGGTAAGAAAGGGTCATTAAGTATATAGTTTGAAACAAAGAATAACACGAGTTGTTTGTTTTCTGTCAACACTGTGTTCTTTATTAAGACTTGTCTGCTATCTAATCGCGCTTTTTCTTACGTTTGACGAAAGTAATAGAGAGTTTTAATTACACTTTTTACGCCCACATTTGTGCAAGCTGATTCAGTGAAATCAACAAATTTCTCCTCGACAGCGAACGTAATAATTCGGCGAAGTTGCGTTACGTTACGTTTACGTTACGTTGGCTCCTGATATAAAATCAGTTAATTTTATTATATATAATGCTTCAGTTCAGACGCATAGGTTTACGTAAAAACGTGTGGCTTCAACTCACGTGGAAGGAAATAACAGTTGGAAGGTTTCCTGGAAAGAGCTTCTCTCACTCTAATGATTTTATGTAACAAATATTTGTTTCACATGATGTCCTGAAAATATGTTGCGTGATCGTTCAACATCCGCATTAATTTTTTGTGATGAGACATAAAGCTAACTTGAGAGATAACAAGAGTCACAGACAAGTTTACGCACGCACGCACATTACGCTGGCGGATCCAGGATAACCCATGGGGGAAGGGAGCGCTACATGAAAATGAACAAAAATGCCGCCTTGATAGGGGGACCCAGGCGCCCCCTAATCCAACCAATGCATTACATTTCGTTTTTAAACAAGATATTTTTACTTATTGGGTAACGTACGTTTTATGCACAAATTTTTGAGAGCAGCAATGGGGAGGGTGTAGGGGTGGCGGCTTGCGGAGGGCAGAAACTTTTGTTGTTTATTTTTATTTTCCGAGCACACACGTATGATCTTCATCCATACACATGCAAATGCTTAGCTTCAGTGCACACACACTTACAGACACACGATACGGTAGAATATTGTTGAAAGGACAAAGTACTCCAGTCTAGTTCCGTGCAGGCACGTATAAACTATTGACAGATAGATCTTACAAAGGTATGGCTAAATAATTTATTGCATCAAAACACACAAGTAACGACAACTGACTGTCAGGACAAACAGAGGGAAAAAATACATTCCATTTTAAAATTCTCGGAATTTTGTTCACTCTAATGCACACCTGTCTGCAGCGAGGTCAAGTTACACGTTTTACGTTGACGTTTAAGATCACGTCGCCTTTAACTGTGGAACCTGTTTCAAGTGACCAACGTTGGGTAGTTTTAGTTCTGTTTGGGCTATTCCTCTGAAAAATGTTTGAATTTCTTAAAATCTTCCCCAGACAGCAAAAACTTAATTGAGCGGTTTTCATCTAATTTCATATTTACTCAGAATTCGTTAGACAAAGTCCTAAATCACCAGATTCCACCTCTGCGGGAAACGTTACGTCGTAATGAGCCAGAATCTGGTCGTTTTCGTTACGTTTTGCGGCTGAGGTAGAATCTGGTGATTTCACAATTCTGGGAACTTTCTCACCTGTCTGTGACTTTGTTGCACCAGGACGATGTGTTTACACCTCAGACTTTTGGAGGGAAAAAGTAAAATATTAGAAATATTTATTTATTTAAGTTGTAAAACGAAAAAAATTATCGTATGAATTTTTCGCGTAAAAATCATTTTAAAATATTGAATTTTGCTTTAGAAATTTGAATGTCGGTTCAAAGCTAATTTATCAAAAAAAATGCCTGTCCAAATTTTTATTCAAACAATTTAAAGCATTAATTCGGGAAAAATTGCCAAGAAAAAAGAGTAAAGTAAAAATCATGAAATTTCTAGGCGTGCATTTTATTTACATGAATTGACAGACATAACCGTAGACAGAATGAAAGGCATACGAAATACTGACACCAGGAGAGGGGGGAGGGGAGAGGGCCTTTAGCCAGAGGTGACTGGGTTTTTTGCAGAAACTAGGGAAGCTAAGTCACTGCCCCAGTTACACTTACTCCCCCGTCCAAGTGCTCAATGAGGTTCAGATCGAGTAGCCGATGATTTGACGAATAGTTGTCGGTTATCATTTCGTGTTTCAGAAATAAAATTACCTATTTTTATTGATATTGATAGAATGATAACGATACGCTGTAGTTTTCGGCGTGAAATGCTTTTTTATTTATTTATCAGTAAATACAATAATGAGATAGGGGCAAAATGAAGTAGTAACGATTTATTGTTTTATTTTTTTAATTTTTACGTCAAGGAACTACAGCGTAATTCTTTAATTTAAAAAAAAACAACAACTAAGTGCGGGAGGCAAAACGAAAAAGTCATTCGATTTCCTCAAGAAAATCCGACATTTACTTTTTAACGTTACAGGTTTTGGTTTTCCGATTGGTTCCAATGGTACTCTAACTTTGGATTGAATGAGTGCTCAGCGTGTTTGGATGGTCACCTTATCCTCGAATGGCAAAATAATTCAAGGGATGGGATGGATTGGGGTTGGATTATTTTCCGATATTTATAAATCCTTGAATACCACTGGACTTTGATGCACTTTATGTGACTTCTGTGCACTTAAGTATCAGGTCCGATAATTGTGGACAAGAATCAAGAACAAATGAAATTGCATTTTTCGTAAAAAGACGAATCAAATCTGGATGCGAAACGAAATTAGGAGTGTCAAGTTCTTCGTTATTTCTGTCAAGGAGAACTGTAGTGGCTAGCCAAAAGTACACGTCACATGAGGTGACCAGATTCTACATCAGTAGTGAACGTAACGCCGACGTATTACTGCTGACGTTGAATCTGTTGACTTCTTGTTATTCAAATCAATTTAAGATATTTGCAGTGACGTTAAAAAGACGTCCAACTTGCCCTCACTATTGGGCAGAACTGATAAATCTAATTTTAGTTATTTTGATACAAATCAAATTTTAGTTAGACAGACAGAATAGCTAATAAGGGACGACAGACGACAGATTAATTTAGATTGTTGTTGTAATTCGTGGTAAGTGTGCTGAATTGGTTTGTTAGAGTGATTGGGTTTGATTTGGAGGCACGACGAGAAATGATTACGTCTGATCAATAGCACAAAATAGATTGGAAATCAAATTAGTTATGACTTATTTTAAGCATTTGGATTACATTCAGTGAACTGTTGCACTGATTGGATTTTCAAAATGCGGCGATCGCACAAACCCCCAGCCCCCCATTCCCCCGAAAAAAGGATAACAAAGGAAATCAAAACAAAACAAGTAACGTAGAATAATAAAAAGGAGAATAAGAAATAAAAATATGAGTTGAAAGTTGGTTCCCAAGAGTCAGATTGTTAACGAAGCTCAATATAATTTACAATTTTTTCCTGTCGGCTTAGGCAGAACTGGTTGCCCTTGTTACTTACTATTCATTGGCGGTCGCAATATGTTTCACCTGTCGTATGAGTTTGTACAACCCGATTTCAAAGTGCAACGGGAAACGTAATCCAGACAATCAAATACAGAAAAGCCTGTCCAGTGCAAAAGGCTATGGATGATAAACGTTTAAGTTGCTTTAAAGTGCCATTTACGGAAATTATTTTGTGAAATAATAGAAATATCTATTCATTGTTAAGTACAATGACTAAAATAGGTTTATAAGATAGAAGCCGCCAAGGACATTGGTTGATTTTTATATAAATTTAGCTGTTATGACAAAACTATTATAAGGGTTTTTTTTATGTTTTTGAAGCAAATAACTTAGTTTCAAAACGGTGAAATTTTGTTGTTACCGTTAAAAATATACATCCGAAACTCATCGCCAGATTCTACGTCAGCAGCAAACGTAACATCGTGATAATTCGGTGACGTTACGTTTTCTGCTTTCATAAGATCTAGTTATTTCATAAAGACATATTATCATGATTGAAAATCATAATTTAGATTCATAGAAAAGTCGGTATCCAAAAGTTTTTAATGCGGTTTTATTTAAAAAGAATAAGTTCAACACAGTCGCATGCGATTACATTGCACAGTTGTTGATTGAATTTTAAACTGCGATACTTGCTTCTGTTGAGACCAGCTTCTATTCTCGAAATAATATCACAGTGAGCGATATCTAGTATCTATTTCTGATGCACGTGGAAGGTTAATTTGATAGAAACAGGCCATGATGGATGTAACACATTTCTTCTCTCCCCAAAGAGTAGTGATGTTTTAACCACAAATTCGTTATTGTCGTCGCATTGGATTACTGGGTTGTAAGCGATTGAATCGCATCATGCATCTCTGGCCTAAACGTGGACGTACTTGAATTGAGAAAACGTGTGATATTACTTAGCCACTGCGGTTGTGGTCAGATACGTTTTTCTCCAGGTTCGTGCCTGGTGTACAAGGGGTTTGGTGTTTGGCTAGCTTGTTATAATATTGATATTTTAACCGCATGAAATATAAATAGTCGCCACCGCCTTGTATCAGGTGGTTTTTTTTGTTTGTTTTTTTTTTTGTTTATTCGTGTGCATTTTTCATTCTTTTTGCCATCTCCATAGTAATAATAACGTGAAGATTGGTTCTGGGCTGTTTATATGTGGAAGACTCTTGGAGATGGAACAAATATGGTTTTCAAATACAGTTGAACCCCTCTTGCAAGGACACCATGAATTTTGGGCCAAAATGTCCGGGAATAGCATGGTGTCCTTGCAAGACGGGTATAGTGACCCTCCCATACATGCTGTCAGGTATTGCATATTCATTGCAAAAATATGTCCAGTGTCCATTTTCTTGAATCATTTATGATAAACAGGAATATAAGATTAATTTAATACCAACATTTTTGTTCTTATGCAGTAAAACTGATTTTAAGACACATATATTCATAACATTTGAAACGTCACATTGGGCGTGTATATCAAAGATGACAAAGAATCATATTCCAACATAAAATATTGTGGTGATATTTAGGGGTCTTTGTCCATCAGTTGACCAAAATTAGGTATCTGGGGACCATGCTTGGTATGGTGTCTGAATTCTTTTGATTTCATTCAATTCTGAGCTAAATTGTCCGGGAATGACATGGTGTCCTTGCAAGCCGTGGTCCGTCCAAGAGGGGTTCGGCTGTAGAGGGTGAAAGCTGATGGCTCATTCACTCACATTCACACATACATGCATTCAAAATGGACATATACGAGTGCACACACTATTCACTGCACTTACAAATGCATGTACATGCACACACACGCACATTAAAAGTTTACATTGAAAACTCATTGAAGGCTATGAAACTGGAAATAATGACATTAGTACAACATTATCAGCATATTATGTCACAACTTTGATATTATTCTGTGTCACATTTGGACCTTTAAGTCGGATCGGATTTTATTATACCGCACTATTCGAACTATTCGGTTTAACGGTACAGAGTCCTTTATATTCGTGCTATTCGAACTTTGCGGCTTGACGGATGACGGTTGTGAGCACTAGTCGGTGGCCTGTTTTAAGAGTTCGTACAAAGAGTTACGGATAAACACGTCTATTGTGCGGCGTTATACACAGGCAAGCATAGACGGTCCGTAAATATGTACAGATCCCAACTCTAAACACTTCTAAGCCGAGTGCACTCAGAAATACACGTTATATTGTGTCATTTCAATAAGAAACCGAAGGGAATTTTTGCTCATTTTTTTATTCATTTGAATTGCATTGCACGGAAAAGATTTTCAAAGTGCGGCGATTGAAAAAAACAAAACAAAACAAAACAAAACAAAAAAAACCCACAAGCACAAAAAAGCACAATCATCATTATATTAAAGATTAGAATGTCACATGGCTGACACCCTAACAAACATCTTCTGTCCTGTGATTTGATAAGGAGGATCTCGCCATAATCAGTATTCTGTTGTATGATTGGACAAGCCCTGTACATAATAAATTATGTTAATGAGGTCTCAGGAAGATCCTCATTGGCTGAGTGAACATTTGTTTGGGGGGGTGGGAACTTTATGAGTGGACATTTGTGTTTGGGGGGGGTTCCCGTGCAAAGCATGGGTTCCATCTAGTAGAAACAAAAAACAAAACTTGGCCCCTAAAATGCCAAACTATTCATAATATCACTAAATTTAGGCAAGTAATCTGATCAACCTGGAGTAAGTGACCTGCGCAACAGTACTAAACTGTATCTTCGATTTTAGTTGTTACGATTTTCATTGCTGATTTCTAAGTAATGCAATTCAAACAAGTTTAAAATGATAAAAAAGAACTGTGTCGTAATTAGTTTAATAAATACTAGTTTAGTACTAATCCCATGCTATTGCTGGCTGAACATAAACCAAATGATGTTACTTCTCAAAAAAGACGTTATGACATCCTTAGATACGGTAGTTAAGACAGGTAATGTCACTTTATTAGGCTGAATAAGTATTATTGTTTTGCAAATGAAAAAGGTCATAATAAGAACCCATTAAAGGCCATTAAACAGTCCACATATTGACCATAAATGCCATGTGACCGCTCGAAGCAGTGGCTTGTAAAGCAGGTTCTACTGTACTAATATTGAGTTATTTCGTAAAACACTCATGTTTTCATAATCTGTACATAATTCATGAATTAAATGTGCTTTGTACGGTTGTCACAGAGAAAACCTTTAGATAAAAGTATCAAAACTTTGGTAACATTTTCTGTTCTGAGCAAATAAGATAGATAGCCTGGCCTTGCATACCTCTATTGACCTAAATGATCAAACTTTTTATGAAATTGACATTGTATAAAATCTTCCAAGAAATCTTCGTTTAATTGCTTCACAAACATGTTTACGTAATTTCTCATATTAGCGTAAAAGTAGAGAGTTTGTTCTACACGCTTCAAGGTCACTTCATACGTTGTTACGTTGGAAAAATTTGATAAACATCCTATTCTACCTCAGCAAAAAATGTAACGTTTTTGACCCAACTAAAAACTGGACTCCACCACTGCAGGCGAGAGATCCACCCTGGATTTTAAATCCATGGGGGCCGTCACACGAAGTCCAAACTGGGGTAATCAGTGGCCCCATAAATGGACCCTGGTCCAACAAAAACTTTAAAAACAAAAGACTAGAAAGAAATACATCTCAAACATATCAATCTATAAAAAATACAAATATGACTGCCAATTTGAGAATAAAGGCCACAGCAACATAATATTTGCAAGGCTTAGAGATGGGGCATTAGTACATATGTGTGCAAGATATGAATACTCTGTTACCAATACTGTAATACAAGTAGTGTGCTCAGGGTGACTGCGCACAGACATCGATGACGACAGGACAACGACGGACGACAGGCCACTTCATGATTCATGATTCTGAAGGCTCTTTGGCAATTATGCCAAATGCGCCAAAAAGCGTGTCACTTAACCCCCCTAATATTTTATTGCCACCGCATTTTATTAGCACAAAAATATTTTTGATTCTCTTACTGTACGATTCTCTATCATGAAGGTTCGGCAGATTTATGGCCCGTGTGCAAAAAGTGCGCAAAAATAACACGGTGGTTATTTTCTTCCTTGCACAAAATAACAATTATGTTAAAATGTAACATAATATGCTGATAATATGTTATATTATTGTTTTTTGTCCGGTTTGTTTTTTGTTTTTCATAGATAACTCATTAAAATCGTCACTGCTTTGTGAGACCACCTATCATTTACGGTCACTTCACGTTGTGAGTAAGAGTGGCCCCTCAAAGCAGGTTCTACGGTACATGGTTTAAGTTGGTTTGGCACATTTTCTTAATATTTAAGTGTAGACGGCATACAGTTTCTGTACACTGAGATAGCACTAGTGAGTTTAGATGGGATCAGAATTCATCCGGGGTGGGATGGAGTTCTCTACCGGAGTTGAAGTTTTTGTGAAGTGCTGGGGACCTGAGACGCGGATTGCACGGAGCTACATAAAACAATCAACTCACAGTGGAACTTCCTTTTGGCGGACCTTTTTTGCACTACCAACCTCTCTTTTGCAAGGCCGTCAGACTTTAGACGTAACACATTAAAGTACACAGAAAATAACCTTCCTTTGCAAGACCACCACTCCACTGGTGACCACTTTTCTTTCCAAAATTGGGTGGTTGCCCAAAGAAAGGTCTACTGTACAGCTGCACCTTTAACATCTCAAACCTTATGTTTAATTCTGTTGTTCTTTCTTTTGTAGGTGAGTACCGTTTTGGCTATTTTAGCTACTGAATGGTAATGGTAAGTTCAGCTCATCATATCCAAGGTGTTCAAAATACTTGCCACCAACTACGGGGCTCACCAAAAAAGATGTTTCAAGGTCGAAGCCCCCTCCCGAGAAAAAGATAAAAGAAAGATCAAGCGAAAATGAAATAGATAAGGAGTGAAAGAAATGAAGAAAGTACAAAAAACGAACAAAGAAAGGGCCCGTATTACGGGTACCTAAATGTGGGGAAAAAATTTAAAATTAGCAAAAATGTAGATAAATATTTAAATGGCAATAAAGATAGGAACGGTACATGAGATAAAGGTAATAAAAAACTGAAAGCACGATAATACTGCGAGGACACAACATGAGCACATTATGTAATATAGATGTCTCAGTTTAGCCTTGACCTTAAGACTGACCTTCACCTTAACCTTCACCCCTTACTGGCCTTAATCTTGACTGAGCTTGACATCCGAGTAACCTATAAGTGACCTTGACTTCCCACAAAGCATGACCTCTAAGCTTGAACTTCGGAGAGGCCTTAACCCTTGATTGACCTTGAACTCTGACTTGGCTAACTGTCCTTAACTCAGGTTCGCCACCGGTCAGGAAAAAGTCAGGGAAAAATAATATTTTCCAGATCAGGGAAAAGTCAGAGAATTTTGAACAGGTCGAAAGAGTGACAATCCTGTAACTACTGACTGACCCTGACCTCATTTTCGCAGTGCGAAACCAGAAGTGATTATGGAAGTACTCTCCATGTATCCACGGATGATACATAGGACAGTCCTATTTACCACCTGTGATGTATCTTTCCCCCTACAAAATCATGCACCTTCAGACAAATCAGAGACTGCACAGGTCTAGTACCACTGATTGCCAGTTTCTAGTGTGATCATGACATAAGGTGGTCTGGTTCTGAGCCAACTCCGGCGCTTTGTACCCAAACACTCACCCCGTATCATGGATCAGGGTCGCGGAAATCAGGTTTGTTTTGAGATGGTTTTTGCCGAGGCTGCAAACAGTTTGGATTACACTCACTTTAGTCAGAGAGGTATGAACTCGGAACTATGAAGCCAGGTACACACAGGCGTAAAGGTAGGGCACAGATTTTGGTATGATGGTTTCATGTATGATGGTGTTGCGTTTAAAATTTTTGTAAAATAGACTCTCTCGGGGGCGGATACAGGATTTCTCGTTGGAGAGGCTCCGGCGCCTTTAGGTAGTTTTAGGGGCGTCTTTTAATATTTTTGTCCAAAACCCTACGAAAATTAATCAAATTTGGGCCGTTGGAGGGGGTGCACGCCGGCGGCGCCCCCTTGGATCCGCCAATGGTTCTTCACTGTGTGCCTTGGGTGCATGTCCCCTCCGTGGTCCGTATACTTATGCAGGTCCGACATTTTGATGGACCCACATGACCGTCCATAGTTAACACATATATTTGTTGAGAATTTATGTACAGTGTTCGAAATAAGGCCCATCCGCTGGACAGTGATTTGCTAAAATTTTACGATAAAAGTAGTAGAATAAGTAATGTATTTGCGATAGCCAACTATTGTTCCATGTGACTGGATTCGAAGCTAATTTCGAACACTGATAAGAGACGATTATTAGTGGTTGAGGAAGACCGCCGCCCAAAGGCTTGCCTTACTAATTTAAATTGGTTAGATCTATTGTTTTTTATTTATTTTGAGATCGGGAAAGTTTGAACATCTGTATTTTGTGTGTTTGAGTTGAGAAAGACCTCTACTCCTGGGCTTCATGTTTGCTTTGAGCAGAATTGAAGACATGTCAAGTGTTAGTGGAGTTACAGATTGGCTGGTCTTTGCTTGGATTTAAGTAATATTTACTAAGTGACCATGGTGGTCTGATGGTTAGCATGTTATCCTGTATTTGAATGACAAGTTACAGTCAATTTAGTAGAGACCGCTCATGTAGTAGACATGGTTAGCGAAAAAGCACAGGGTCACCTCAAAGATGTTAAATTGGCACTGGCAGTGTTCACGATAGAATGGAACTGGAATGTCCATGATTTGGTGACTAGGTGATTATTCCTATCAAAGTTGGGCGAGTTCCTTCATGGATGTTAAGGTTCTAACTGTATGAATTGATGTACAAGTTTGCATCTTCATTGAAATACGAGTGAGAAAAGCCACGAACCTAGAGGCCTTTACGATGGGCTACAAATGGTACAAGACACAGACATCAACACACACACTTGCAGTCCCCCACACACTAGATTGCTAACATGCAGCCCCTTCCTGTGACAGACTGGGGCTGTAGTTGCATGGCAAGAGCCTGTTTTGCATACAGTTTTTAATGTGATTTTAAGCTTTCTTCTGGGCAAAGTATGATTTTTTCAACTATTTATTATTGTGCTATATTTCATTTGTAATCTTTTACATTTTTTATATGTCAATTATAAAATTTCTTACAATATTTTTATTTAGTTAATTTAATTCCAAATTACATCATATTGCATGGGTGTTCAAAGGAAACTTGAATTAAAATATTGTAAAAGAAAAAGTAGCAAAAAGTTAAATAGTTTGCTCAAAAATTAAGTTTTAATTTCAGTTAAAATATATATGTTCAGCAGCTTCTTGCCATGCAAACATGCTTAATGGCTGCCCCCATACTGTGACAACTGTTGTATGTGTCATGGATGCCAGGTTAGCAATCTAGTGTGGGCTGGATGTGTGTGTGTTGATGTCTCTGGTGTGAGATTTGGAGGGAGAGATATGTACCGATGAAGTGGCCGCTAATCTCCCTGTCTGGGTCAGCCTGTTCAGCGGCCTTGAAAACTGTGTGAAGGTGTCAGTTGTATTCCTCAGAGAGTGGAGGGGTGGACTTGACATGTAAAGGATTGTGCTATTCAGTACCCCTGGCCGCTGCCCTGTGAAGGTAACGTAATAAGACTATAGCTGACCTGAAGAATGCGCTGTTCAGTTCTTTTACCTGAGAATTATGTCATTGGCAGGATGGAGGGGCTTCCATTCAGTGCTCATCAGAGGATTGAGACTGTATCAATTGGACTAGAGGGGAGGGGGACCCAGTTTTGGGATGGACCCTGTTTTGGGCCAAAATAGTGACTTTCGCATGGAAAATGGCCTTCAATTGATGTAAATATTATTATTTTGTGTGTCTAAATGTCACAGGATGGTAGTATGGATATTTCTCTTTCACTTTGTAGCCTTTGCTATCATTTCAAAGCTGTGTGAGTGCCACTAAAAAGCTTTGAAAATTGTTAAAAATATGACTTCTTGGCCAAAATGGCACATTTCTGTGTATGTAACTTTAATATAC